>PVJL010009537.1:0-56364 GCA_004026885.1 Lyroderma lyra
ATAAATAGAAGTCAGGAAGTGTAATGCCACCAGCCTTATTCTTTTTATGTAGTATTGCTTTGGCAATTCGAGGTCTTTTATGGTTCCATATAAATCTAATAATTCTTTTATCTATTTCACGAAAGTATGATTGTGGGATTTTGATGGGTATTGCATTAAATCTGTAGATTGCTTTGGGCAGAATGGTCATTTTAACAATATTAAGTCTTCCTATCCAAAAAATATGGAACACTTCACGAATTTGCGTGTCATCCTTGTGCAGGGGCCATGCTAATCTTCTCTGTATTGTTCCACTTTTAGTATATGTGCTGCCGAAGCGAGCACATATAGGAATTTATTACAAAGATGTACTGTATAAACCTGAAAACATCTTAAATATTCACTAACATGTCATTAAAGTATGACATTTCTCCTGTCACAAAATACTATACGACCATAAGAAAGAATAAGGAGTATGAATTAATATAAAACGTCTTCTAAGAAATAACAGTGAGTGAAAAATAAAGTGCTTTAGATTGTACTAACATTTGTGAAAAATAAACATGAGGGAATATATAACAGATATGTTGATAAAATCATAGAAAAACTCAAAGTAGTTTACATGAGAAACTAGTCACAGTAGATGCAGGTGGATAAAAGAAATAGTGAAAGGAAGATTTCTTTTTCACTATAACCTCATTTAAATTTTTTAAGTCAATGAGAGGATTCCTTTAAAAACAATCATGGAATTTTAAAAAACTGTAAAAAGAAGAGCCAGAAGGAAAGTTGCAATGATTTCTGAGCTAGCAGCTTCCTCTGAACATTTTTAAATTGTGGTTCCCTGTTGAATGGAACAATCATGTTTCTTAATGTTTACTTCACCAATATCTCCCAAAGAACAGAGAAGAGAAAATTCCTGAGCAGGGAAGGTTGTGGACGTAACCCAAAACATGAGGCCCTGTAACAAAATACGAGAAAGTCTTGTTGATTTAGTAGCTTATTCAAGAACAAATGTTTGGAATCATAAGTGTTTATATGAAAATCCTATAAGGAAGACATACTCTTCTTATCACAATTTGAAGAATAAATGAGACTTATTCAGTTGCTCCTCAATCTCAGCCACCCATGCAATGACACACATCCAGATGATCACACTCATACTCATACATAGGCCCACACAGAATCCTGTCCGTCACTTGTGCACACACAACTATTCCAACTACATATGCCAACAATATGACAGTCCATTCATCCTCACAGTCACACATAATCTTGATCTCACTTCTCTCACACTCATCAAGTACACGCAATTTCTCTTTTGTTCAATTCCCTCCCATCTCCAACCCAGCCACACATGAAATCTCAGCACAGCTTCATATACTTGGACCCTCCATTGCCCATTCTCACATATGTGACTGGGCTTGGAGATTCCTCCCCTTCTAACTTCTGGGGCTGGTTGTCCCAGATGCACAGATCCCACATTCTGGTTTATTCTTCACTCCCTGAAGTGCTCCAAGAGTATGTGCACTCCCAGGGCAAAGCAGAATTTCCAACAGCCTCCTGGGCATGCCTGGGTGCCTAGAAATTGCAGCCTACCCTGGCCTGGTCCATTTGGCACCTAATGAAGTCCTGCACACTTCCTGGGAGGTTGTGGGGCCCAGTGTGTTGCAGGGTGAGTGGCCAAAGCCTGAGAGAGTCGCATTTCTAAGGCTGGTCCTTGTCAAAAAAAAAAAAAATTCCATGGACAAGTTAAACAGGTAATAAAGGCTTTCTTAAAACTATTGCAATAGGGAAGAGAGATTGGCCTCAACTTGCTATATAACAGTAGATGGGGGTTTATAGCCAATGGTCAGGGAGGGTAAAGGAGTCAGTGGATGGAAAATTGCTAAGAGAAACTTGTTTAAATATCAAGAATCGGGGGACTCTTACTAAACTAGTCAGCAGGTCAAGGAACAGACCTAGTCAAAGATGGAGCTTAAAGGAACTTTATCAGCTAAGACTCTTGGAAGCCTCCATGCACAGCTCAGCTGGAGAATGCAGTTTGCGCTAGGTCCCAGGCTCTGGGCCACAGCCAACTATTAGGTTGGTACAAAAGTAATTGCAGTTTTTGCATTGTTGAAATTTGCTGTTTGATGTTAGAATATATTCTTAAATAAATGTTATATGTTATATGTCATTTTCATGTGCATTTCTTGCTTTATGTTTTCATTTTTGGTTTTTTTTTTTTTTTTTTTTTTTTTTTTTTTTTTTTTTTTTTTTTTTTTTTTTTTTTTTTTTTTTTTTTTTTTGCTAATGACTTACCACTTGCTGTTTATTTTATATTTATTTTAGACTATGGAAGTGAAGAACATTGGTGGTTCAAGAAGTTTTGCAAAGGAGATGAGAGCCTTGAAGATGAGGAACATAGTGTCCAGCCATAAGAAGTTGACAGTGACCAACTGAGAGCAATCATTGAAGCTGATCCTCTTACAGCTAGCTACATGAGAAGTTGCCGAAGAACTCAACGTTTACCATAGTACAGTCATTTGGCATTTGAAGCAAGTTGGAAAGGTGAAAAAACTCAATAAGTATGTGCTTCATGAGCTGATTGAAAATGGGAAAAAAAAATCACCATTTTGAAGTGTCGTTTTATTCTATGCAACAAAAATGAACCATTTCTCAATTGGATTGTGACATGTGATGAAAAGTGAATTTTATATGACAACTGGAAATGACCAGCTCAGTGGTTGGACCAAGAAGAAGCTCCAAGCACTTCCCAACACCAAACTTACACCAAAAAAGGATTACAGTCACTGTTTGGTTGTCTGTTGCCTATCTGATCCACTACAGCTTTCTGAATCTCCACAAAACCATTACATTTGAGAAGTATGCTCAGCAAATCGATGAGATACACTGAAAACTGCAATGCCTGCAGCTGATATTGGTCAACAGAAAGGGCCCAATTCTCCATGACAATGACCAACTGCATATCACACAACCAATGCTTCAAAAGTTGAACAAATTGGGGTATGAAGTTTTGTCTCATCCACCATATTCACCTGACCTCTCATTGACCGACTACCACTTCTTTATGCATCTTCACAACTTTTTGCAGGGAAAATGCTATCACAACCAGAAGGACTCAGAAAATGCTTTTTAAGAGTTTGTTGAATCCCAAAGCATGGATTTTTATGCTACAGGAATAAACAAATTTATTTTAAATTGGAAAAAATGTGTTGATTGTAATGGTTCCTATTTTGATTAATAAAAATATGCTTGAGCCTAGTTATAACAATTTAAAATTCGCGGTCTGAGACCGTAATTACATTTGCACCAATCTAATAGAATGACCTCGAGATGGCTTTCGGCAGCCTGTTGGTTTTTGAACTACAACTCCCAGAGGCCTCTGGGCCCAGTACTGCCTCCAGCGAGAACTAGACCTTCTCCTGAGGACTGGGCAGAATCTTCTGGCGTGTTAGCGCGAACGGCCTCAAGGTTCCTCCTCTTTCGCCTGTGTACCTCGCCTGTGTACAGTGCCACGATGCTGACCTGTCCAGAGAACTCATAGGTGGGGTGGCCCGTGCTGCGCAGGGGGTGTCTGGAACCTCCGGCCTGTGCAGGGTGTGTAGGGGAACCAGTTGAGAAGGGTACATTGTGAGGCGTGTGTGTGTTTGATTGTAATTGTTTGTGTCTGTGTGACCGTGCACGAAATTTCAAAGGCGGGGAAGGAAGGCTTGATTTGCGGTTATGATTTTGCTTGTGTGATCAGGATTTAATTGCGAAATGGGGTGTGGCATTGTTTGCGAGTGTGAGGTTCCTGGACTGCAGTTGTAAAACTGTGTGAACCTTGGTGTGTGTGTGTGTGTGTGTGTGTGTGTGTGTGTGTGTGTGTGTGTGTGTGTATTGTTGGTGAGGGTGCATGTGAATTTGTCGCTGTGTTCCCCTGATGTGTGACACAGGGAGTGTGAGTGTGTGGGGTTCCTATGACTTTCTGGTTGTGACTGTGCCTGC
This sequence comes from Lyroderma lyra, assembly GCA_004026885.1. NCBI lineage: Eukaryota > Metazoa > Chordata > Mammalia > Chiroptera > Megadermatidae > Lyroderma > Lyroderma lyra. The sequence goes on from PVJL010009537.1 coordinate 3,970, forward strand.
CCCTGTGGTGTCTATGCTCGTGTGACCTTATGCAGCCGTTATATTTAGGTTTGGGGGTCCTGTGTCCCTGTGGTGTGAGTTTGTGTGATTATGTGTCCTTATGGCACTGTAGGTGTGGGGCACCTTTGTGCCTTCAATGCTCTGTTCCCGGGAAGCCTCTGTGAGCGCAGGAATAGATTCTGCTTAGAACGGTATTGACTGTGCTCCTATTTGTAATACTGGTATTGAGCAGGATGCCCTAGTTTTGGTCGACCTACATCTGTGGGTTGTGGGCGGTAGATTGACTGCATTCCCAGGACAACCTGCTGTTTCCTGACTTCTTTTTCTTTCTCTAGCTCTGCTCGACTTGCACAGAGGCTTCCAGAATGGAGTAAAGAATGGCTGTTTAACATCCACAAGGCACCTGCAAGGTAGTTTGTTGTTTCCCACTTTTTCCTGAAATCCCCTGTTGTTTGTCAGGACATGACTTGCTTTACTTGTTTTGAAAATTCTTGCCCATCAAGAACTGATCCCTAGAATTTCCCTTTTCAGAAAATGTGTTTGCACCAGATTACACACACCTGAGTTTTTCTTACTAATTTGTCTGTCAAATGGTTTAATTTTTTTATGGTCTCTATTTTGAAAAAGACTGTTTCTTTCTGATTATACAAGTAAAACATGATTATTTTAAATAGTTTCAGAAGTATAGCAACCTGAATGAAAAAAATTTAAATTCCCAGATATAAGCAAATGCAAACATTTTGGTATTTTTTGTACAGTATGTTTTATGTACAAATATAAAATATGATTATAAAAATTTGAATTTATTCAGTATTTACCATATTATAGACTACATTTTCACCTAACTTATTTTTAAGTATTTTCCCACATAGTATTTGAAATATTTTTAGAGGTGTATATTTATTTGCTTATGACTTATGTTTTCTTTCTTTCAAATTAGATACAGAAATATCATATGACACTCATTTGTGTAGTTTAACAAATAATTGTAAAGACCCATATGAAGAATCAGGTCAATAGAATATAGCCATTTTTAAAGGAGCCCCTGATGTACCCCTCCACAATCACCAACAGTTGATAACCACTGTGATCTTTTCTTTGTCTTTCATTAGAACTTAATACCTATGTATTCCAAAACCATCTAGGTTTAGTTTTTGTCTTTTTTATCTTTGACTAGAAATTCTTTTGTGTCTTTTCATAAAAAGAAGTTGTGAGCTTCATTTATGTTTCCTATAACTATAGTTAATTTTTTCTATTGCTTTATGTATACAGGGATGCCAAAAAATTGATACACATTTTAAGCAATGTTATCTATGTAGTATTTTGCACAGTTGAATTGAATTATGGTAGCAATGTGTAGTATGGCATTCGCTGAATAGATGGCATTAATCAAATGAATGCTAGCATCACCGTGCAACAAGAAGGACAGTCAAAGAAAGTGACAGAAGTCCTGTCATCCTTTGAAGAGCCCAAGACCATTTGGAAGTGATATTTGAAATTCAAGAACATTGTTGGAGTTTCCCCCACATTCTCCTGACTTAACACTCCTTGACTTCTACCTGTGGGGGACCTTAAAGGATGTGGTGTACCATAGAAAACTGGCAACACTGGCAGTACTTAGGAAGAAACTGAAACAGCATGCATAGCGATACAAGAGGACACTTTGGTCAGCGTTGCTCAAACAGTAATTCGCTGTAATCAGAAGTGTCTGGACGCTGATGGTAACCACTTTAAGCACCTCTTGTAATTGCAGAAGTCAAATATGACTTATAATCATCTTTTGTTATTGGTATATATTGAGTATTACAATTTTAATACAGTGTCTGCCTTTCTTAAAATGTGTATACATTATTTGGCACCCTCTGTATATGCTATTCTCATTGTATGATAGCATCACAGTTTACTACTTATTCATTCTACTCATTGACATTTGACTTGCTTCCAGTTATTAACTGTTTCAAGCAGTATGACTGTGAACATTTTGTGCACATACTTTGGTACACATGTGCTTTCTTTAGTGTCTATACTAAAGTTGTGATTAAATTGCTGAGGAATAGGCTTTGTACCCCTTCAATTCTATTACACAATGCCAAACTGTTTTCTAAAATTACTGTGCAAATTTTTTTTTTTTTTTCTTTTTGGTATGTGGGTAGCTCCCTGGCTGGGAATCGAACCCAGGCTGCAGCACTGACAGCACCAGTGCCGAAGCCTTAAGCCGCTACACCATCAGGGAACTCCCCAAATTTTTTAAATTAAATTTATTGAGGTGACATTGGTTAATAAAATCACATAGGTCTCAAATGTACAATTTTGTAATACATCATCTGTATGTTCCCTTGTTTGTTCACCACCTAGAGTCAGTTCTCCTTTTATCACCATATATTTGACCTTGTTTACCCTTTTCTACCTTCTCCCCAACCCCTTTCTCCCTGGTAACAACTAAAGTGTTGTCTGTGTCTCAGTTTTTCTTTGTTAGTTTGTCTTGTTCATTTGTTGCATTCAGTTTTATAACCCACATATAGTGAAATCATATGGTTCTCAACTTTGTCTGTTTGACTTATTTCACTTAGCATGATAATCTCAAGATCCATCCATGCTGTTGCAATTGGCAGTATTGCATCTTTTCTGTAATGGCTGAGTAATATTCCATTGTATGGATGTACCATGTTTTTACTTAATCTTCTATTGAAGGAGACTTCTGTTGTTTCCACGTTTGGCCACCATAAATAATGCTGCAATGAACATAGGGGTACATACGAGGGTTGTCCGGAAAACATTCAGCCATAAATGCCTCTATTTTTCATATTTCATTGTTGGGTACTTTCTGGATAGAACTTGTATGTCTTTACAGGTACATGTTTTCAAATTTTGCAGGTAGATACCTAGAAGAGGGATTGCTAAGTCATATGGTAATTCTATTCTTAATTATTTGAGGAACTTCCATACTGGTTTTCATAGTGTCTATACCAATTTACATTCCTACCAGCAGTGTATGAGGGTTCCAGTCTTTTCAACACTTGTTATTACTTGTCTTATTGATAATAGCCATTTTAAGGGATGTGAGATGGTATCTCATTGTGGGTTTGATTTGCATTTCCCTAATAGCTGGTAAGGTTGAGCATTTTTACATTTATCTGTTGGCCATTTGTCTGTCCTTTTTGTCAGAAGTGTCTATTCAGGTCCTTTGCCACTTTTTAACTGGGTTGTTTTGTTGTTGTTGTTGAGTTCTATGAGTTCTTTATATATGTTGGATATTAGCTCTTTTGGAGGTGGTGTTTGCGAATACTTTCTTCCATTCAGTTGGTTGCCTCTTTACTTTGTTGATGATTTCTTTTGCTGTGCAGAAGCTTTTTAGTTTGATGTAGTCCCATTCATTTATATTTTTTACTACCCTTGCCTTTGAAGTCAAATTCATACATTTCTCAAAAGTTTTCTAGTTTTTGGCTTTAATATTTTTTGTAATTGATATTTGTAATTGATTTCTGTAGAACAGAGTTTTAATTTCATTTTATCCCATATGTGAATATTCAATAGCTCTAGTATCACTGATTGAAAAGTTAATTTTTTCTACATTTTTCTATACTTGATCTTAGCCAAAAGGCCAAGAAGTGGTCTACATTTTTCTGAGTGCCATTTTAGTAAAAAAACAAATGAGTGTATATATCTACATCTGTTTCTGGACTCTATTTTCTGTTTCACTGTTCTATTTGTCTCTCCTCGTCGCAATACCATGTTACCTTATTCACTGTGACTTTATCTGGAGCAAGTCCTCTTTCTTGTTCCTTAATAGTGTCTTGGCTGTTTGTGTTCCTTTGTATTTCCATATACATTTTTGAAATAGCTTGCTTCCACTTAAACATCTTTTGGGATTTTGATTGAATTGCATTGTACCTATAATTATGTGAGTAGAAATTTGGGGAATCATCAAATAATATGAACCTCTCAATTGATTTAGGTTTTCTGATGTTTCTCAGCAAGATCTTGCTTATCATCTGTAAATGTTCCTAGGCGAATAAGAATCATATAATCCAGTATAGAATATTTTCATTTTGTATTGACTGCCAGGAATCTGAGCACTTTAGATAATAATCCGTCGTGGTAATAATTTTAACCTGGGTTTTTTATATTCATTACATTTGACCCTTGTGTATGATTTAAAGTATTTTCTTTTATTCTTAGGCTCCTCAAATTTATTTTTGGAAGTGGAAAATATAAAAATTAGATATGGATTTAGAGGTATAAACATGTAGACATTTATTGTCTAATATTTTTATTTTAATAACATTCTGGTCCAATCTAGTTTTTTTCTTTGGTAGCTTTTACTGTTCTCCCCATATTATATTTCTTTCTTAAACTGCCTTTTCCTTTTCTTTCTCCCATTTCCACCCCTATCTTCTGTTAAGTAGTTTCAGCCTCTACATCTTTGCCTTCTATTCTCAACACTTTAGTTTAAATATTGACTCCTTCAGAAAACAATAAGCAAATCATCTCAGGTTATTTTACTTATACTAGTTTCTCTGTAACAGGTGTGAAAAGCATGTACTGTAGTATCAGATGTGACTTCTGATCTCAGCTACTCCACCTGTGACCTGGAACCAACAAATAAAAGGTCTAGTTAGCATCTGTCAACGTACATAATTACAAAATGCTTTTTTTCTTGTGACAAGGACTTTTAAAATTTACCATATTTTGCTGTGTATAATATGCATTTTTTTGCCCAAATTCATGAGGGGAAAATAAGGGTGCACATTATACATGGGTTGTACTAATTCCATATCTATATAAATGGTTTTAAGTCTTTTATTTATGCTTATGAGTTAAAAGTATAACTCTGGAAATCAATAATGACATTCATATACAAAATAATACCCTGGAATATGGATACCAAAAATGTTAAAAAATAACTGCTAAAATTCCTTTATAGTACAAAAAACAATATAAACAAATAAAAATTTGAATATGAAAATTTGAATTAAAAAATTTAAATGAAATATTTTTTCCCCTAAATGTTTGGGCCAAAAACATGGATGCACATTATACACAGGAGCACATCGTACATGGCAAAATACAGTACTCTTTTAGCAACTTTCAAATATGCAATAAGTATTTTTTTATTGTTAGATATATTGCAGTGACATTTGTTAGCAAGAATTACATAGGTTCCAGGTGTACAATTCTATAGTGCATTGTCAACTTGTTGTATAATAAGTTCACCACCTAGTGTGAGTTCTCTTTTCATCACCATATATTTAGCTCCCCCTTCCTTCTCTCCCATCCCCTCTCTTTTGTCCCATCCTCTTCCCACTTGTCCCCAAATACACATTAAACTATTGATTCTCTCCATGGGTTTTTTGTTTGTTGCTTTCAGTTTTATATTCTGCATATGAGTGAAGTCATACAGTTTTCTGTCTGGCTTATTTCACTAAGCATGATGATCTGTAGGTCCATCCATTTTGTTGTAAATAGCAGTATTTAGGCCATTTACAAACCATCAGCTAACATTATACTGAATGAGGAAAATACACAATAAGTATTGTTAACTATAGTCATTGTGCTGTATTACATCCCCATGACTTAATTATTTTATAACTGGATTTTGTACCTTTTGACCCTCATCACCCATTTCACTTACTCATCATCCTACCACCAAACTTTTCTCTGTGTTTATGAACTTGGACTTTTTTTTTTAATTCCACATAAAAGTGAGATCCTATGGTATTTGTTTTTCTCTATCTGACTTATTTCACTAAGTATAATGCTCTCAAGATACATCCATATTGTTGCAAATGGCAAGATTTCATTCACTTTTATGGCTAATATGCCAAAATCCAGAATTATCTTCTGAGGGTGGACTCCTTGTAGTACAGGCTTCCTCTGGTCGGTGAGTGTTTTAGGAACCCAGCTGCATCAGTGTACCAACTGGTGTTGTGAGAGGCTGTGTTGGGCTTCAGAAATTTTTTTTGGAGACTCTTTCAATTCATTTACCTGTTTCATGATGGGTGATTTACATGAACTGTGTGAGGCATGACAATATACCTGACCACACAACACTGATTTTTCAGCAGTTTTTGACCAAAAAAACTGGCATGATCCTTGTGCTCCACCCTCTCTGTTCACTGGTTCTTTCACCAAGCAACTTATTTTTTTGTTTCCCCCAGAAAAAAATCCCCAAAAGGAAACATTTTGCCAATGTGGAAGAGGTGAAACAAAAAAAATGGCAGAAGCACTAAAAGGCATCAAAATCAACAAGTTCAAAAACTCTTTTGAGCAGTGGAAAAACATCTTGATAGGTATATTGTATCAAATGGAGAGTATTTTGAAGGTGACTGAAGTTTAATATCTAAGAATAAATGCACAATTTTAAAATAAATTCTGGTTTTATTTGGGTGTCCCCCCTCATATATGTACCACCTAGTCTTTATCTATTCATTTATTGAAACTTAGGTTGTTTCCATATCTTGGCTGTTGTAAATAATGCTACAGTGAACCTAAGGGTGCATGTATCTTTTTGAATTAGTTTTTGTTTTCTTTGGATAAATACTCAGAAGTGGAATTGCTAGATCATATGATAATTCTATTTTTAGTTTTTTGAGGAACCTTCTCTGTTTTCTATAGTTGCTGCACAAATTTACATACCTACAAACAGTGCACAAGGTTCCTTTTTCACCACATCCTCTCCAACACTTGTTATTTCTTGTTTTTTTTTTTTTGTTTTGTTTTTTACCATAGCCATTCTAAAGGTATAAATGATCTCATTGTGCTTTTGATTTGCATTTTCCTGATGATTAGTAAAATTGAGTACTATTTCCTCATTACCTGTTGTCATTTGTATGTCTTTTTAGTGAAATGCCTATTTAGATCCTCTAACCATTTTTAATCAGAACGTGTTTTTCTTTTCTTCTTCTTTTTTTTTTTTGTTATTGAGCTATAGGAGGTTTTTGTTTTTCTTTTAATATTTTGGATGTTAGCTCCTTAGCAGAAATATTATTTGCAAATACTTTCTCCCATTAGGTTGCCTTTTCATTTTGTTTATGTGGAGAAGCTTTTTAGTTTGATGTAGTCCCACTCATTTATTTTTGCTTTTGTTGACTTCTCTTTTGGAGTCATATCCAAAAATCTTCATTGGGACTGATGTCAAGGACCTTACAGTCTTTTATTCTAGGAGATTTATGGCTTCAGGTTTTACATTCAAGTCTTTCATTCTTTTTTACTTAATTTTTGTGTATGGTATAAGATAGTTTAGTTTCATTCTTTTGCATGTGGCTGTCAAGTTTCCGCAGTACCATTTATTGAAGAGACATCCTTTTGCCTTTGTATATCTTTGGCTCTTTTGTCATAGTTAATTGACAATACATCCATGGGTTTATTTCTGGGCTCTTTATTCTCTTCCATGGATCTGTGTGTCTGCCAATACCATTCAGTTTTGATTACTATAACTTTGTAATACAGGCATATCTCAGAAGTATTATGGGTTCAGTCCAGACTACTTCAGTAAGCAAATATCACAATAAAGTGAGTTACACAATTTTTTAAAATTTCCCAGTGCAGATTGTTAACTTGATAATAACATCGACTAGGTAATCTGTCACCAAAAGGATTTATTCAGGAAAAGTAAAAAAAAGAAAAGATACCAAGAGCCTCAAAACATGTGTTCCTGTCAGGCCACATGCATGCTCTTGCTCTGTTCCAAGATGGAGGAGCTCCACACACACACACACACACACACACACACACACACACACACAATTAGGGATATAGGAGTTTACAAACAGAAAGTTAGGACCATAAGAGTTCCAAGAGCTCAGCTCTGCCTTCAGACCTCCCAGCCTAATCAGATTTTTTAAAGTCCCAGTTCCACTTTATCATTCCCTCCTTTTGATCAAGATCTCTCTTCAAAAGCATCACTGATCAACAGTCAGATCTTCAATCTTCAGCTTTTGTCTCTTGATTTCAGGAAGTAACCTTTTCTGGGTATTATCTCTCATGTCAGAGGGAAAGTGTATGGATTGGAAACAGCTCATGTCCAGGGTTAAGAAGTAGCAGCTGCAGACCTTAATAATGATAAGAATTTAAAAACAGAATTAGAGCGACATAACAACCCAGTCTACATAACAAATTTAAAGCAGGAGCTTAAACCTGTAAATGATGAAACAATAATTATCATTAGCTGAGATAGATCAAAGTTCTAAATGACAGTCCAAAAACCAGAAAAATACTAGAAAGAGATTCCAACCCCTTTTCGTAATAGCTTAGGAAATGCAAACAACAGCACATTCCTCCCAAGGAATACAAAAAATGAAATAAGAGTTAATGTTAAGGAAAAGAGTTGTACAGGTCTGTCTCATGCACTTTGGCAATAAGTGTTTTTTTAGGGGTCACTTGTCTTACCTTTTGGCAGTTTTGGTTTCAGGTCACTAGACTGTGCAGTTCTAGTCAGGGTTGTGTGCCTTCTTTAGGTATGACACATGTATCCAGGAATCTCCTCTCTGCAGTTTAGCAGCACAGGGGTTAGTCAACAGTACCTGGTCAGGGCCCTTCCAGCAAGGCTAGAGGGAATCCTTTTTGAGGTGTCTTTACCAGTAAACAAAATTTCCAGGTTGTAGAGTAGGGGTTTTTAGTTTTTTACTTCTCTGTAGTGCACTGAGAAAAGATTGTTCTACCAAAGCATTATTATTCTCAGTAGAAGCAATTAAACCTTTATAATATTGAAGTATGTCTTCTTTCATCAACAGTGAATCAGAAGCAGGGGCCAAATGCAATTATTTCAAAGTGTGAAAGCTTATGAGTCCCTAAGGAGGTGGATCTGGGATTTAAAAGGACTAATGGCAATGCTTTGGCCAAGGTATTTGAAGTGTTTATACACATTTTGCTATTTGAGTTTTAATATTGCCATTATTAGTGTATTCAACCAATCCTGAAGTTTGCAGATGGTGTGCACAGTGAAGATGTTGTAGAACTGGTCAGGTATCACAGACTTGTTTTAATACCTGACCAATAGAGTAATTCCTTGATCACTGTGGAGTTCAAGAGGAGTTCCCCAAGTAGGACTAATTTTCTCTAACAGCACATTAGCCACTGTGGAGGCCTTAGTTTGTTTACAAGGGAAAGCTTCAGTCCAGTGAGAAAACATACATGTCAGGCCTAAAACATATTTATACCCATGAGATGAGGGAAGTTGTATAAAATCTATTTGCCAGAGCTTAGATGGGCCATTTGGAAACTTAAAATGTCCAGGGGCGGTGTGAACAGCTTTTCTGGGTTGTACTTCAGACAGGTGGGACACCTAAGGTAGGTACTTTTTGCAGCCTTGTTACTATTGCCCCACCCATATTGGTTCATGAATGCTACCATTTTGGCAGTAGACCAAGGTTTAATGCATGTACAGTAGTTAGGAGTGGAAATGTTAGACTTTCTGATAGAATTGGGTTGTTATTTGGACCAGACCAGAGCCTTTTTTCCCTATCAAACCAGCAGTTGTTAGATTTCCAGTTTTGTTTTCCTCCCTTTGAAGCCAATCACTGGTCTTCTTTGGCTGGTTTTTCCATTTATCAACTGGGAAAGCATCTCTTTGAACCACGACAGAGGTTTGGCTGCTGCTAATGCCTTTAAGGGTAGCAATTTTAGCCAAAATGTCAGCAAGGTAATTCCCTTTAGCTTCCAGGGAATCAAGTTTAGAATGTCTTGGAATCTTAACAGCTAAAGCATTAGGTAAAAATATAGCGTCCAAAAATTCCTGAACATGTGTACCATTTTTTATTTTATCTCCATTGGAGGTACGGAAACCATGTTGTTTCCATAATATTCCAAAGTCATGAACTTACTCCAAAGGTATACCTACTGTCAGTATAAATGTTGACAGCTTTACCTTTTTCTAAAATGAAAGCTTAAGTAAGGGCATATAATTCAGCCTGCTGTGCTGAAGAGGCCAGAGGCAAAAATGCTGCTTCGATGACTTCAAGAAGGAGCTACAATGGCATAACCCACACAATACTCACCATTTTCATTTTTTAAGTATGAACCATCTGTGAACCATGAGAAATCAGCTTTTCCTAAAGGAGTCTTTTGCAAATTGTCAGGAGGAACCAGGAGATGTTCTGTCAGTGTCAGGCGGTCATGATGTGCTTCCTCAGTCTCAGGGGAGAAAGATAGCTGAATTAAGATTATTAAAATGAGACTGGGTTATATGCAAAGTGGTTAACAAAAGGATTTCCTAAGAAGTAAGCTGACTAGTTTGAAAGATGCTGAGTGTGATGAGAGTTCAAGAGAGCTTCTACTGCATGTGGAAAAAAAATGGTTAGAGAAGATCCCATAACGATTTTTTCTGTGGCCTTAACCAAGAGGGCAGTAGCAGCAATGGCCCTAAGGCAAGGGGGTTATCCCTGAGCCACAGGGTCATGTTGTTGACTGTAATAGCCTAGAGGTTTATATTGATTCCCATATAAGCACTCCAGGGGCATTCCCTTCCTTTTCATGTACAAAAAGGAGAAAGGGAATCTGATAGGATGCTCAAGGCAAGGTGGGTTTATTAAACTCTCCTTCAAGACTTTAAAGGCTATGTCATCCTGTTCTTCCCATGAGATTGGGTCAGGACTGTCATTCTTTAGTAAGATATATGGAGGTTTTGCCATAAAGAGAGAGATTTGGGATCTAATTCCAGCAGTAGTCAACTAGCCCAAGAAAACCTCATCCTTGATGCTTAGTTTTCAGGCCCTGGGAAACTCAGGACAGCATGAAGTCTATCTGGATCCAGGTGTGTAGTCCTTGTTCTGATATCAGCAGTCCCAAATAGGAGACCTGACTTTGGACAAACTGCAGTTTTTCTCTAGAAACCTATGTCCCTTTAAGGCCAAGAGTTTCAGCAGATGGACTCTATGTTCCTTTGAGGAAACCTGAGGAGAAGAGTAAAAGAAGTAAATCATCCACATAATGCAACAAGGTGAAACCTTTAGGGAAAATTATTTCATCCAAATCAGTCTTCAGGATCTGGGAGAAATAAGGATTTTCAGTAAAACTCTGAAGCATTACTGTCTAGGTATATTGCTTTTCTTCCCAAGTAAGGCAAAAAGTTATTGGCTAGCTTTATCAACTGGAATGCTAAAGAAGGCATTGCATAAATCAAATGCTGTAAAGAATCTACTTCTATTTGGAATGGATGCTAGCAATGCATGAGGATCAAGAACCTAGGGGGTGTCAAGGGATTACAATGTGATTTTCTTCTCAGAGGTACTGGATAAACCTCCACCATCATTCCATTGGCTTTCTTATAGGTAAAATAGGAGTGTTACAAGGACTACTAAAAGGAATAATAAGGCCTTGAGTTATATAATCCTCTATTATGACCTTTATACCTTGAAAAGCTTCTTATAGGATATTGATTAAATCTGAGCAGAGGCTTTGAAGGATCAATTTGAATCTTAGTTCTGCCAATATCAGATGAAGATTTTACCCATAAAGAAGGTAGCAGTTAGTCCAATAGGGACAGTCCATCAGTGTTCTCAGATTCAGCTACCTTACCATAAAAACAGAACAGAAAAAAGATGCTGCAAGTCCATGTAATTCATCTAACTGGTCATTCTGACAGTTACCATCAAGCTCTAACATTATTTCTTCTTTTTGAGAAAAGGACATCTCAGCATGAAACTTCCCTAGGAAGTTTCTACCTAATAAATGGGTAGGAACAGAAGACCTAAAGAAAATTATGTTTACCTCTTAAAGGACCTAAACAGAAGGAAATAGGCCTAGTTACATAAACCTGTTGAGGTTTATTTGGAATCTCCAGGATTTTAAATGGTTCATTACTCTAAGGCAGGGGCTGTTTTATGACAGTGGGTTGAGCACTGAGAGTGTAGCACTAATGTCAAGAACAGAAATAGTTTTTTTCCCAATTTGGAGAAAAGTTTTCCCAAGCTTAAGAGGAAGGATTGGGAAAAGCCTCTGTAGTCCTTTGGCTCCCTGTCACTGAGGATTTAGAAGGACCTAAAACAGGCTGGTTAGAAGGCTGAGGGCATCTGAAATGCTTAAACATATGGCATTCCTTCTTCCAGTGACCTTGCCTCTTGCAATAGTGGCAGAGATTTGCAGTCCTTCGTTTTGTGTAGGGCCTCTCATTAGCCAAGGCTGAGAAGTAAAAATCTTGGCAATCTTCTAGGGGGCTCATCTTGAGTACTAGACAACTCATTGGCCAAATTTAGCAAATCTAGGATGGCCATGGCTCCTCATCCTGATCTCCTAACCAGGAAGGAAAGGTTTTTATTCAGCCCATTGACAAACAAAAAATTAAAAGTTACTTGTGTGGTATCAATATCTGAAGGAAGATCAGAGTTTTCCTTAAAGACAACCTGAAGTCTATTGTAATAATCTTGAACAGTTTCATCAGGTCTTCATAAGCAAGTCTGAACCTTGGGAAAGCCTTAGGAATTGCTTGATGTAATTTTTGAGCAACTTCTTTTGCTTTCCCCCCAAAATTGTGCTTTTCTAAGTCTCTCTCAGGATGCTCCCATCCAGCAATTCTCATCCACTGTCCAGCTTGGCCTTCACCAACCAACATATGAATTATCTGTTACAAATAAGAAAACCCAGGCTGGTAAGCCAAAATAGTATATCAGATTCCTTGGCAAATTTGTGAGAATCCTCAATTATTTTAGGAAATTCCTCATAACTCAGCTTTAGTCCATGGGAGATAGGACACCTGGGGTTTGCTAGGATCCCCAGAGGGCTTAATCTTAAATGAAAGTGTACTGATAAATTCAGAGGAAGAGGCAGAAGAGGGTCAGCAGAAGTTGGCATTTGGTGCAAAGCTGAAGGCAAGGGATCAGTGGAGGAAAAACATTGAGATAAAGTATCAGGAGATAATGAAGCAGTGGGAGAAGAGCAAGATGGTGCTGTAGAAGGATAACAGGTTACTTTAGGCAACTTTTGAATTTTTAACAGACTGTCAATTTTAAGACTTTATCTCAAAAAAAGGCAACTTCAGATGTATTGTTTCTTTTGGGAGCATCAATATACCATTCAAAAAAGGCATTCCACACAGCTTCTTCAATTTTAGCACTTTTATTGTTTAATTTGGTTTCAAGAAAATTAAGTTTGGGAATCTCAAAAGTTCCTCATGATGGCCATTGGTTTTCTAAATTATTTTTATTCAGACCTGCCCATTTAGTTAGATATGCACATTAAGATTTACTTTGGGCTTTAACCATGTATTCAGCTAGTGTCCCTGGTAGAAGGACAGTCCCAAACTTAGATAAATAAAATCTAATTTTTTTTTGTGACTGCTTGGCTCAAAATAATCTACAGTCGAAGTAACCCAGAGATCTTCAGTCTGCCTCATTCTAGAACAGCTAGGTCAGAGTGAATCAGACTGTAGTCTGAGAAGTCAGTTCTTGGAAAATAACCAATCCTTGAGGAGTTCAGTATAGGCTCAGCTGAGTGGTGCTTTTCTCTCTGAACCAAACCAGCTAATTTCTATAGAAATAATATAAATCCCTTTATTTCTATGGCAATCTTAGGCAAAAGCCAGCTTAGTCTCAAGGGACAACCTTCTTTCCAAAGAAATCAGGCTGACATGTCACACTGAGTACTCACAACTGATAGACAAACAATTAGACCAGGTGTGTAAAACACCAGCATACTCATATACTACATGCGCATACACACACACACACATACACACACACACCCTCTAAAAAATTCCTGAATAAAGCCAGGAGAGCTTCAGGCACAAAAGTGCTAGCTCAAATCCAGGAGATGCCCCATGACCAGTGTGGGGAGAATGGAACTGGAGGGGAGGTGACAGGGAATTAAGAAAAACACACACACACACACACACACACACACACACACACACACACATAACAGATAGAAAAGCTGGGACCAGGTGGTCCCCTGTGCTCTGATGGAGACACAGAGACCCTTCTGGTCTGCAGCAGGTTTATTTTATATCCCAAAACAACAGGGGGTGCAACTTCTTAATTGCAAAACAGTGTTGCCAATCCCCAACCTTTCATCCTGTTTATGATTCCTCTGCCTCTGCAGGTAATGTTGCTTTCCTTCTTCCCTTCAGCCAGCTAGAAACCACATCCTGAGCAGTGTCCTTGTTCACCAAGTTCCGGGTAGCCCCACAAGACCTCCAAACCTCAGATTCCAAGTACATAGGCAGCCTTGCTAAACCCATTTTCTCTCAGTAGACCTGGCCTCTGGCTCAAACACTGCCCACAAGAAGAGAACTCACCTGAGGCCTGTAAATTGAAGATTAAACAGTGAGCCAAAACAGCTCTATTTCTATAAGGTGCTTTACTTACTCATCCACTCTAATGTTGTTGAGATTCGTTTGTCTCTGAATCCTGGACGAGCCCCCAAATGTCAACTTGATAATAATATCCACTAGGTAATCTGTCACCAAAAGAACTTTTTCAGGAAAAGTAAAAAAAGAAAAGGTACCGAGAGCCTCAGAACAATGCATTCCCAGCAGCCACATGCATGCTCTGGAGATATACAGGAAGTTGAAACAATAGAATTTACAAACAGAATATTAGGACCATAAGAATTCCAAGAGATCAGCTCCACTCACAGACTGCCAAGCTTGATCAGATTTCTTAAAGTCCTCATTCCACTTTATCAATATAGAAGTTATATTACACTGTATCATAGTCTATTAAGTGAGCAATAGTATTATATTTAGAAAACCATTGTGCATAACTTAATTAAAAATTACTTTATTGCTAAAAAGTGTTAACCATCATCTGAGTTTTCAGTGACTTGTAATCTTTTAGCTGATGAAGGGTCTTGCCAATCAGTTGATGGCTGCTGATTGATCAAGGAGGTGGTTGTTGACAGCTGGGTTGGCCACAGCAATTTCTTAAAATAAAACAACAATGAAGTTTGCCAAATTGATTTCTCTTTAGCATGTGAGGCTATTTGATAGCATTTTATCCACAGTAGAACTTCTTTCAAAATTGGAGTCTGTCTTTCCAAACCCTGTCACTGCTTTATCAACTAAATTTGTCAAATATTCTAAATTCTTTGTTGTCATTTCAACAGTGTTCACAGCATCCTTACCAGAAGTAGACTTCATTTTACAAAATTACTCTCTTTGCTCATCCATAAAAAGCAACTTCTCATCTGTTAAAATTTTGTCATGAAATTGCAGCAATTCAGTCAGCATCTGAAATCAGGAAGCATGATACCTCCAGCTTTGTTTTACAAAGGAACTTTTATGCAAATTTTGTTTCTTACCTGCATTGGAAATTCTTGAGAGCTAGGATTGTGTATTTCAATTCTCTTATATACATAATTTTTCAATCCTTTTAAAATTTGTTTTGCTGTGTACTGAAGAAAGTTTAAATTCAGTATTACCTTTACTCAGTATTGTTCCATTATGTTTTATTTAGTAATAATGTATTTCTTTTACCATTACCTTGCTTTGGCTACTTAATGTTGTATTACTTAGTTTGTATTAGCTATGTATATTTTTTTAATTTATGCCTTTGCTTGTACCTGTGTCATGTTTAGATTGTTTTTTTTTAATCTTTGAATACCTGATCAAATTTGGTACTTCTTTTCTGAAGATAACTATATTCTCAATTTCCTTCATTACAAATGAATTCCTTTTATGACAATTTTATAAAATACAGAAAAGCACAAACAAAAAACTAATTTTATCAGTTAAAGACAACTGCTGTAAAATGTTAGAGAAAGTACATATGGCTACTGATCTGGGATCCATTTTTATTGTGCCAAAATATTTTATAAACAACTGTCTATGTCTTTACATATTTATTTTTACCATGAGTTGTAATGGCCTCATAGTTGTAATAGGTCTATTTCACCAAGCCCCCCCCTTTTTTTTTAACATGATTTGCTTACAAATTATTGCCATTATTAACAGTAATTATCTTCTTAGGCTGAATGCTAGGTTTTTTTTCTATTTTTATTTTTAGTTAAATGATAATTACATATATAATTAATGAATATATTTTTTTATAAAAATTTGTAAGTTATGGAAGGGTTCAAGTTCCCTTGACCACAGTACACAATTCCAGGTATCTACCTAAAGTACTCAAAGGTAGCCACTGTTACAAGTTATTTATCCCTTTTACTTTTATCCTATGCATTTAATTATGTATATATGTGAATGTGTATGTGGTATTTAGAATATTCCTTTATAAAGAGGATTATAAGTACATCCTGTGAAATGTGGACAGTAACTGCATTATAGAGTTGGTTCAAGGATTGAGTTTTATCCTCATGTGAAACCAATAAAACAGGATGTGACACCTTCACATAGCGTCCATTAGTAGTTGCCTGGTAGCCATTATTACCATTTTGAAACTTGCTTTTTTCATTCTGTGTGGAGCATTGTTCACATAAGCATAGAACTGTTACCAGAGAATGGGAACCTTCTTGGCATGGTTTCCAAGTATCTCCAGCAAGGAATTGAATGAGACACACAACAAAGTGTAGAGGTGAAACAAAGAGGCAGTTTATTTAAAGGAAAATAGGGTGAAACAAAGAGAAACTTTATTGAAAGAGAAAGTACACTCCTAAGAGGTAGGAGTGGGCTGGAGGAGGCAAGTGGCTCATGAGCTCTGATTAACATGTCTTTGGTAGTTTTATTCTCTTTGGCTGTATGAGTCCTTTCTCATCTAGGCAGAGAACTTCTTTGCTTAGCACATGTGATATAAGGGGAATTATGTCATTTTTTTTTCTTACTGCACAGGCACATCAGACAAGTTGGTCATGCCATATGGGTGAGGCAGTGAGGCATGTTAGGAAGTGTTGAGGGTGGGGGTCTGGATGGAGATTTAATTTGTTCTTGCAGCTGGCCAAGCTCAGATAAGCTTGTATCCCAAGGTTGGGGCTGCTGTTTCAAGAAGCAGCAGAAGTAGCCCTATCAACTCTTTGATTTTGCACCTTTTCAAGTTCAGCTAAACTCAGTTGTTGGTAACCCCTTTGAGCTTCTTTTTGTTAACTCTTTCCTTATCTATAATAACTGCCTGCCTCATTTTCTAATTCTTTCCCTGTCTCTAACTGCCTGCCTCAGAACTGTCCCATATAATTGGTTCATCTAAGGTCATATTTTGTAATAATGTGATATTTAATCATTTTCTGGGTTTTAATTATTTAGATTTACCTGTAGTTGTCACTGTGGCAAAATGATGCTCCATTGCACATCTGTGTACAAGTGTTCTCTAAGGTATATACTTAAAGTGAAATTATGGGGACAGTAGAGTACAAGTTCAGTAAATATTTTTAAGTTAAACTTCACAGTGGCTTTTTCATTTCACATTTCCCAATTGTCTGAAGGAACTTGTTTCTACATTGCCAGTTAGGTTCTGTTGGCTGCATAATATACAAAGAAGCACTTGTGAAGAGGACAGAGAGTTAATTATTTTATTTAATTTAAGCTAGTTTTTTTAACCTTGAATACTGATATGTAGGTCCCACTCCCAGTGATTCTGATTTAATTGGTCTGGAAGATGGCTTGTGCATTATCATTTTTAAAAGATTACCAGATAATTCTAGTGTGCTGCCACAGTTGAGGATTAATGATGTCAGCTCAGAAAGGTGACAAAATTAAGATTTAATTGATCTGGAGTGCAGTTCAAACTTGGTTTAGGATTTTTTTTTTTAAAGCTACTCAATTGATTCTAATTGTAGAGTTGAGAACCACTGGCTCAGGCAAATCATGATTCATTTATTTGGAGCTGAATACTGTCGTTATGAAAAAGAAAACATTCTCATAGCAAGAAAGTAGAGGAGGAATGATTTTGAGGGATGCAGTTAATAGTATCTGACATACCTGTGCCCTTGACAGCAATTAATGTTATGAAAATGTCATTGTTTGGTCTTTTTAGTGGTGTTTTGGGGGGAAACCTAAAGGATATGGTTTACACACATGTTTAATCAGCATACTTCATTTTTTTGAAAAGGAAGCTTTGAATTTTGTTAATCTTGTATATTTTTAAATTTTTACATTGTTTTTATCCTCATCAATTCTTTCCTGCTTTTTTGGAGATTCTTTTGTTGTGTTGAATTTAAATCAATTTTATTTTCTTTTTTAAAGGAGATTCATGTTATTAATTTTTCTTTTTTCTGGGATAATTTTTCCTTGCCTAGGATATGTGTGGTGCGTGTATATAAATGTATATACGTGTGTGTGTGTGTGTGTGTGTGTGTGTGTGTATTTCTTTTGAGTTTATTTCTAGGTATTTTATTTTACTATTTAGTTTCATATTTAACATGACTATTATTTAGTAATGTATCTTCTTTTGGGTAACTGTTGTTTATATTAAATTTCAAACTTACAGAAAAGTTACAAGAATAGTATAAAGTGTTCTTATGCATTCTTTATCCAGATTCATTAACTGTTTACATTTTTGCCCCCTTTGCATGATCATTTCTTCATGTAATTGCAGTTGTTCTCTGTCTCTGTACATGTTTGTGTACACTTGCACTCTACATACACAATACACACATTTTAGAATAGGTTGTAGACATTTGTCCCTTTACCCTTAAACACTTCAGTGTGTTATTTTCTAATAACAAGAATGTTCTCTTATATAGCCACAGTTTAGTTATTAAAATAAGAAATTTTAATAGTTATGAATGATTGTTATCTAACAGTCCATATTTAAGTTTTTTCACTCCCAATAATGTTCTTTGTAGCAATTCATTCCACCCTCACCCTCTTTCCCCCATGCACTGTCCAGAGTACAGTCTAGGATCACGCATTAAATTTAGTTATCATGTCTCTTTTTAGTCTTCATAATCTGGAAGAGATGCTTTCTCTTTCTCTGTTTTATGACCTTGACATTTTTTAAAGGAATAGGCCAACTTTTTGTTGTATGTCTGTTGATTACAGTTTGTTTTATAGTTCATCATACTTAAATTCAGGTTATTAATTTTGTGACAGAAATATCACAAAAATGACTGTATCCTCAGTGCATTATATCAGGGGCTATGTGATGTTGACTTATTCCATGTTTGGAGATGTTGACTTTGATAATTGGTTAAATTATCAATTAGTTTTTTACTCATAATAAGTACCTGTCCCCCCAGTATCTACTGTGCTTCTTCAGGTAACAGTAATTGTTGTCTCTTTGTAATTAATACATAGTTTGTGGTAAGATAACTTTGAAACTGTATAAATAACTTGTCACCAAACTTTCATCCACTATTTTTACCATCCATAAGTGTTATCCTCTTGATCCATTATTACTATGATTTTTTTTGTTAGACTTATTGGGGTGACATTGATTTATAAGAATTACATAGTTTCCAGGTGTACAATTCTACAGTGCATCGCCTATATGTTGTATTATATATTCTTTACCAAGAGTGATTTCTCTTTCTATCACCATATATCTGGCTCCCCCTCCCTCCTCTCCCACCCCCTCTTTCTTCTCTCACCCTTTCCCCCCTTGTCCTCAGGTAACCACTAAATTGTTGATTGTGTCCATGAGTTTTTTTTTGTTTGTTTGTTTATTTTTATTTATTGCTTTCAGTTTTATATTCCACATATGAGTTCTTGGTATTTTATATTGGGCTTATTTTGTTTAGCATGATGATCTCAAGGTTCATTCATTTTTTCATAAATGGCATATTTTATCTTTTCTTAGAGCTGAGTAATATTCCATTGTATATATGTGCCACAGCGTGCCACAGCTTCTTTATCCAGTCATCTATCAAAAAGCACTATGGTTGTTTCCATGTTTTGGCCACTGTGAACAGCACTGCAGTGAACATCAGGGTACATAAGTCTTTGCAAACTAAGGTTTTCAAATTTTGTGGGTAGATCCCCAGAAGTGGGATTGCTGGGTCATATGGTAACTCCATTCCCAATTTTCTGAGGAACCACCACACTGTCTTCCACAGTGGTTGTACCAATTTGCATTCCCACCACAGTGTGCTAGAGTTCCTTTTTCTCCGCTTCCTCTCCAGCACTTGTTATTCCTTGTCTTGTTGATAATAGCCATTCTCACAGGTGTGAGGTGGTAGCTCATTGTTATTTTGAATTGCATTTTCCTGATGGCTAATGAGGTTGAGCATTTTCTCATATGTCTGTTGGCCATTTGTGTATCTTTGTGGGAGAAGTTTCTGTTTAGGTCCTCTGCTCACTTTTTAATTGAGTTCTTTGTTTTTTTGTTGTTGAGTCCTACTAGTTCTTTATATATTTTAGATATTAGACCCTTATTAGATGTGTTCTTTGTAAATATTTTCTCCTATTCAGTTGGCTTTCTCTTTGCTTTGTTGATTATTTCTTTTGCTGTGCAGAAGCTTTTTAGTTTGATATAATCCCATTCATTTATTTTTGCTTTTACTTCCCTTGTCTTTGAGGTCAGGTTCATGAAGTCCTCCTTGAGCACTAGGCCCTTAAGGTTAGTACCAGTGTTTTCTTCTATACAGTTTATTATTTTGGGTCTTACGTGCAGGTCTTTAATCCATTTTGAATTAATTTTAGTATATGGTGACAGTTCACAGCTCAGATTCATTCTTTTGCATATGTTTTTTTCAGTTTTCCCAGCACCACATACTGAAGAGGCTTTCTTTTCCCCATTGTATATTTTTACCTCTTTTATAAAAAATTATTTGTTCATATATTCGTGGAATTATTTCTGAGTTTTTAATTCTGTTCCATTGGTCTCTGTGTTTGTTTTTCTGCCAATCCAAAGCTGTTTTGATCATTGAAATCAGGGAGTGTGATACCACCATACTTATTCTTTTCATGTAGTATTGCTTTGGTGATTCGAGGTCTTTTGTGGTTCCATACAAATCTGATAATATTTTTATCTGTTTCATGAAAGTGTGTTTGTGGGATTTTGATGGGAATTGCATTAAATCTATATATTGCTTTGAGTAATACGGCCATTTTGACAATGTTAAGTCTTCCTATCCATGAACATGGAATATCTTACTTTTTCTTTGTGTCCTCTTCATTTTTTTCAGAGGTGTCTCACAGTTTTCTGTGTATAAATCCCTCATGTTTTTTGTTGTCAATTTCCAGGTATTTCATTCTTTTTGTTGTAATCACAAAAGGTATTGACTCTCTAATTTCTTTTTCTGAAGATTCATTGGTTGTATATAGGAATGCTATTGATTTCTCTATGTTAATTTTGTATCCTGTGATGTTACTGTATTCATCTATTTTTCTAATAGTCTTTGGAATTTTCTGCATAAAAGATCATGTCATCAGCAATTAGTGACAATTTCTCTTTTTCTCTCCCAATTTGGATACTTTTAATTCTTTTCTCTTGCCTGATTATTCGGGCTGGAATTTCCAGTACTATATTGAATAGCAGTGGTGACAGGGCATCCCTGTCTCATTCCTGATTTGGGGGAATGGCCTTCAGCTTTTCCCCATTCAGTATGGTATTAGCTGAGGGTGTGTCACATATGGCTTTTATTATGGTGAGGCACTTTCTTTCTATACCCATTTTATTCAGTGTTTTGATCACAAATAAATAATATATCTTGTGAAATGCTTTTTCTCCATCAATTATTATGATTGTATGGTTTTTATCTTTAGTTTTGTTTGTGTGGTGTATCATATTGATTGATTTTCGATTGTTGGACTATCCTTGTGCTCCTGGGATGAGTCCGACTTGATCATGGTATATAATCTATTCAGTGCATTGTTGTATTCTATTTGCTAATATTTTGTTTAGGATTTTTGCATTTGTGTTCTTCAGAGATATTGATCTACAGTTTTCTTTTTCTGTCTTGGCTTTACCAGGCTTTGGTATTAGGGTAATGTTGGTCTCATAGAATGAGTTAAGGAGTATTGCCTCATTTTCAATTTTTTGGAAGACCCTGAGAAGGATAGGCATTAACTTTTCTTTGAATGTTTGGTAAAATTTGTTGGTGAAACCATCTAATCCACAGGGCTTTTGCTTTTGGGGAGATTTGGATAATTATTTTAATTCCTTGCTATTGATTGGTCTGTTTAGATTATCCAGTTTTTCTTGGTTCAGTCTAGACCATATGTTTTTAGAAACTTGTCCATTTCTTCTAGTTGTTAAAATTACTGGCTTACAGCCCTTCATAAAATTTTCTTATAATTCTTTGTATTTCTGTTGTATCAGTGGTTATTTCTCCGCTTTCATTTCTAATTTTAGATATATCTGTCCTTTCCTTTCTTCCTTTGGTTAGTCTAGCTAGGGGTTTGTCTATTTTGTTGATTTTTTTTCAATAACCAGCCCTTTGTTGCATAAATTTTTTCTATTATCTTTCTGCTCTCAATTTTGTTTAGCTCTGCTGTAATTTTTATTTTTTTCTTCTGCTGACTTTGTGTTTTTTCTGTTCTTCTTTTTCTAGTTGTTTGAGATGGGATGCTAGGATGTTTACTTGTAATTTCTCTTGTTTCTTAAGATAGGCCTGTGATGATATGAATTTACCTCTTATTACTGCTTTCATTTGGTATGTTGTATTTTCATTGTCAATTAGTTTCTTATATTTTTAACCTCTTTTATTTGTTCTTTTGATCCAGTCATTTTTTAAAAAAAAGACCTTTTTTAATCTCCATGTAATTGTGATTTTTTTTTCTGCTTTCTTTTTGCACTTGATCTCCAATTTCAGAGTTTTGTGGTCTGAGAATACACTTGGTATGATTTTAATCTTTTTGAATTTGCTGAGATTAGTTTTGTGTCCCAGCATATGGTTTATTCCTGAGAATGTTTCACGTGCACTAGAAAAGAAGTTAGTCTTTTTTTTTTTTTTTTTTGCCAGATGAAGTGTCCTGTAAATGTCAATTCTGTCTAATTGCTGTACTATGTCATTTAAAGCTGATATTTTCTTATTTATTTTCTGTTTGTGTTATCAGTCCATGGCTTTTAAGGGGGTGTTTAGGTCCCTTACAATGCTTGTGTTTTTATCAGTTTCTCTTTTCAGATCTGTTAGTAGTTGCTTTATGTATTTTGCTGCTTCCTGATTGGGAGCATATATATTAATTAGTTTCAAATCTTCTAGTTGTGGTATTGTCCCTTTTATCACTATGAAATGTCCATCTTTGTTTCTTGTTAACCTTTTTTACCTGAAGTTTGTTTCATCAGATATCTGTATGGGCAACTCCTGCTTTTCTCTGGATGCCATTTGCTTGGAGTATTGTTTTCCATCCTTTCACTCTGAGTCTTTGTATGTCTTTATGGCTGAGGTGTGTCTTTTGGAGACAGAATGTGGATGGGTTTTGTTTTTTAATCCAGTCTGCTACTCTATGTCTTTTTATTGGTGAATCCATTTACATTTAGAGTGATGACTGATGTATGAGTATTTTCTATGGCCATTATTTCTTCCTTTCTTTATTTTTATTTCTTTTTTGTTGTCCCAAATTTATTCCATTTATTCTGATGTTTCGTTTCAGGTTGAATAGCTGCCTTCATTGTTTCTTGAAATGCCAGCCTTGTGCTGGAGAATTCCCCCAGCTTTTGTGTGTCTGAGAAGGTCTTTATTCTTCCTTCATATCTGAAGGATAATTTTGCTGGATAATTTATTCTTGACTGAAAGTTTCTTTTAATATTTTGAATATTTCATTCCACCCCCTCCTGACTTGTAAAGCTTCTGCTGTGAAGTTTGATGTTAGCCTGATGGGTTTTCCTTTAAAGATTTTTTTTTTTCCTGGCTGCCTTGACTATTGTCTCTTGGTCTTTGGTTTTTGACATCTTTAGCATAATGTGTCTTGGAGAAGATCTACTAGGGTCCAGGTAATTAGGAGACCCATTTTCTTCCTGAATTTGGGGTTCCAGATCTTTCCATAGGTTTAGAAATTTCTTGTTCACTATTTGTTTGAGTATGCTCTCTGTAGATTTTTTTCTTCCCACTCTTCCATGCCTATTATTCTAATACTGTTTTTTACTAATGGAGTTAGATAGTTCTTGCAGATTCTTTCAAGTTTTTTGACTGAATCTTTTTCTCTCTGTGTTGTTTCCATGTTCTGATCTTTAATATCACTGACTCTTTCCTTTATCTGGTTTACCCTGTTTCCTGTGGCAGTTATTTCATTTCCCACTTCTTTTATTGTATTATTTTATTGTATTATTATCTCGAATTTCCACCTGGTTTTTCTCTTACAATTTGAATTTCTTTTTTTAAATGTTCCTTTTGTTCACTAATTTCTTTTCTGAGATCATTCATCTCAGCTGTGGTGTTCCACCAATATGTTTTCCTGTATCTGAGAGCCTCTAAAGCTTCAGCTTTGTATTCTATGTTGCTTAGTTATAAATTTCTAGATATATAAAATCCTTTTCTGGAGATTTTCCATCTTCTTTCTGAGCAGCTTTGAATCCTAAGGTATTCATATTGTTTGTTGTGTTCTTTTTCTTTGGCATGAGGGCTTTACCTCTGACAGTACCAAGGAGATCTCTTTCTCTTCTCGATTCCTATTTTTGTGGTGTCTTGCTGTAGAGCAGACACTACGTGACACTGGGTGGCCAGTTTTGGGAAAGAGGGGAGGTGGTTAAGCTTTTGGTCTCCACCAGCATTTGGGGCTGGGGCAGTCTGGGGTCAATCTAATTCCTGCTGTTTGTTGGGGAATCTGGGGGGAAAGAGGGAGGCCTTTGGGATGCAAGCTGGGGCTCCTTACATTGGTCAGGGTAAATGCCACCAGCTCAGCCTTTCTCCGTTATCCTGAGCCTGCGTTTTATCCAGGACTGTGTTTCAGCATTTGTTTTTATGACAGCATTTCCTGGCAGTGTTTTCAAGCTCTGAGATCTGCATGATGCAGCTGGGGGCCTGATTCCTACCTAGGGCAGTTCAGATGCCTCACTCAGCTTCCATGTCACCCAGGGGTCAGCTCCCAGACTGTCTCTAACATACTGCTGCTAGGTTCAGCTCACCCATGCTTTGGCAGAGTTCCTGCCATTCCGGCCTCCACTTTTGTTGCTGCTTGGCCTCTCCTCTGCCCAGTATTCCCTAATTCTTTTCTAGTTCCTTCAGTTAGTCTTGGTCAGGTCAGGTCATGATCTGTTTCTTCTCCCTCCCCTCTTTCCCACCCCCCCACCCCTACTTCTTGAACTGTTAGGTGTGTTTTTATGATGTGTGGATCCCTCAGCAGTACTATTCAACACAGGGTTTCCTGTGTTGAATCTCATCCAGCCATTTAATTGTATTTTTCAGGAGAGGTTTTAGGGATCCCCTCTCTGATCACTATCTTGTTGAGCCCCCACTATGATTTTTTTAAATGGTGTTTTTTTTTTTATTTTAAATTGTCATTATTTTGTCTGCATTAATTAGTTTGCGTTCTACTGTAAGAAAAAGTGTTCCCTTCTCACCTACTTGCTCATTTGTTATGTCCATGTGAATTCATAGGTTTTTACTTTACTCAATGCATTATAATCTGTTACTTTCTTTTTGTTACTCAAATTGTCCTAGATTTGGCCC
The DNA here is from genome assembly GCA_004026885.1 of Lyroderma lyra. Taxonomy (NCBI): domain Eukaryota; kingdom Metazoa; phylum Chordata; class Mammalia; order Chiroptera; family Megadermatidae; genus Lyroderma; species Lyroderma lyra. The sequence continues at coordinate 29,338 of PVJL010009537.1, forward strand.
CATGGGAGCCCTATTCAGGCTGGCTCCTGTGTCCTTTTGACTTTTTCTCCTGATTCTTTGAGCATTTTTTTTCTGGCACACGTGCACCCCCCACCCTACGTGCGTGCACGCACACACACACACACACACACACACACACACACACACACCAGGCTCATTTCTATATACTCTCTTAGCTCCAGCCTGAAGTGAAACATGTGTCTAAAGAACCTGGTTCCATGTTGCAATGAATATTTAGACACCAAATCTGGGTGGTAGGACTGCAGTATTCATTCTAGTCTTATCCTTTCCCACTTTTATATCTCCTTTCTCTAATAGTTAAAAACCTGGCTCTCATTATCCTCATACATGTAATACTAAATTATTTTTCCTGACTCATAATATATACCTGTCCCTCTGGAACATGCTTAGATTGGATCCTTGTTACAGGTACATGGTTCTTCTGGTGGGTTTTGAGGAGAATGAGCATGCCCTCATTGGTCCAGGTGGTGTTATTCTTGGGTTTTCAATAAGAGGAAAGCTAGTCTTGAGACAATGGATTACAAATTATTTCCACTGATAAGAAAGGCCCAAAGTGATCTGAAGGTTCAGGATTGTCATTTTCATCTGGGTTCCAGCTAATTCCATATTTAAAGATATTCTCTACCTGTCAGTCCTCTAACTTTCACATGAAAAACATAACAAGACTATGAATTCAACTGTGATTGTAAGTCAACAGCCTGCACAACTTTGGGTTTGATTTTTCAGCAGCATCAGACCTATGACTTCAAGAAATGGAGATTCTTTTAGGATTTTCATAGAAGTGCTCCAGTTCTCAAAATTATGACTTAAGATGAGAGCTAACAGACCTGGTCTTGTCAGTTTCTCTTTCTAAGTACTTAGGTGAGCTCAAATGACTCCATCCCACACCACAGCCTTATACATGATCATTACTGCCATAATCATTAAGTATAGCAAATCTTTAGCTCCAAATACACACACTGTAGTGGGCATTACATCACAGTCAACCATAGCTTGACTGTGATCCCATTGCATGCCATGAATTTTAGCATCCCAGTTTTTTTGGCAAGGAGCTCTGCACTGTAGTCAAGCCCAAAAGATTAATACATATTTGGAAAAGAATAGAACAGCTCAATGAAATGAAGATTTAAGGGATGGCTAAAAGGCATGATCAAACTAATTCTGAAATCCCATTTTTACAGGCCAATCTCCTGGGGCCACTTCAGGTACCAATTTTGTTGTAGTCAGGATCCAATCAAGACACAGAAAAAGAGTAATTTGAACTGAAAAAGTTCAATATAAGAATTGCAAACTATAATGTGATTCGAGTAAGAATTAGCTGGTAAAACATAAAAAGAATGCTAAAGACCTATGAACAGCAGTTATAAAAAGCAGCCACTATTAACAGTCAAGGAAGCCCAGGGCTGAGAACTGGACCTTGTTGGAGAGGACGCAGTCACTGCTCACTGGGTGACAGAGTAGTTGCTGTGGTGTAGAGCTGGGACTAAGGAGAGGCAAGTATGGTATGCAGGTTGCAACTTTTAAGATGCTATGCCAGCAGAACTTGCTGGAAATTTCCCCTCTGGAATTTTCCTGAAATATGACCTCTAGGATAGAGTGAGAGTTCTTACCAGAAGCCTTCACTAAAAAGCTGCCAGAGGAAGCTGGTGGATGTTCCTGGCCATCTTGCACTTTAACAGCAGAAGCTGGAGAAGCTGCTTGCACTGGGGAAGCTAGTGAAGCCACCCACACTGCAGAAGGTGGGCCTGAGTGGTGGGGAAGCCTGATAGACAAGCACTTCAGAACTGGAGGAGGATACCTACTGCAGTGTCTACCATCCTCTGCTGACAAATCTTAACATTGTGCTGGCAAAGGAAAAAGCATTTCAATGGCTCAGATTCACTTTCACAGAGCAGTCAAGAAAGGTTGAATTTGGAGCTTAGATGCAATAAATTGGCATATAGTCTTATAAGAGTTTTAAAGTTAATTTTAACATATATGATGTAAGATACATTCAGTTTTAAAAATGGATATCTGATTATTATAACACCTTTTCTTGAAGGTTTCATCTTTTTTCTTTTTTCACTATTGCAGTGCCAGGATTGTCAGATCATAAGTTTTCCTATGTGTGAGAGTATATTCCTTTCTGTCTCTTCTGTGCCATATGTCTATTTTTTATATCCCTTTGTCAATGCCACAGTCAGTTAATGAATATTGTTTTATGATGTGTTGACATAAGCTAGAGCAAGTCCCTTCAGCTTATTTTTAGGAAGTGTCTTATTCCCTTAGCCTTCTATTTAAGTTAAAGAATCATCTTGTCAAGGCCCATGAAAAACTTATGAATTTGGTAACAATTACATTGAATATATAGATCACTGGGGAGAATTTCTATCTTTATAAAATTGGTGCTTCCTTGCAATAAGAAATTTCCACTTCCATTTATTTAGGTGTTTCATATCTCCACTTTTATAATTCTATCTATATATATTTCTAAATACTTTGCATTATGCTATTTATAAATAAAATTTATTTTTCTAATTGTCCGTACGTAGAGATGGCACTTGGCTTTTGTTTTCTGGTTTATTTCTGAGAATTCTGTGAGATCTCTCACTAACTCTAGCAATCTGTTACAGAATGCTTGGAATTTTTTCCCTTGTAGGCATCCATAAACTGCAAATATCAGTTCTATTTCTTGCTTTCTATTGCTTATAAATTTTACTGCCACAACTTTTAAAGATGTTATTTCACCATTTGATGTGTTCTTTTCCTTATACTACTCAGTATAAGGAAATTTTCTTCTCACAGGTTGTTTTTTTCTTTTTAATGATTAGATATTGAACTTTATCAAATTACTCTGTCAATTAGAGATAATTGTTTTCTTCTTTAATCCATTAATATAGTTCATTACAATAATAGATTTTCTCATGTTAGTGAAATATTGTATTCCTTCAATGAAATGAACTTAGTCATAATGTTTTCTTTTTTATTACTTATTATATTCAGTTTGATAGAATTTTGTTTCCAATTTTTGTGTCTGTATTCATACAATTTAGATTAGCCTGAAATTATTCTCTCTCTTATAGGTCTTTTCTTTTTTGGTATCATGGCTATACTAATTTCACCAGCTAAATTGAGGAATGTCTCTTCTTTTTTAAATTCTAAGTTAAAAAAATATTTTGAATATTTAGGCATGTATGAAATATATTCTGGAGTAAATGATAATACCCATATAACCATCAGGCAGTTTAAAATATACATTTCTATTACTTCAAAGTTCTCTGCCTGCCCTAACAAAATTAATCTTTTTCACTGCCCACTAAGATGTAACCATTAAACAAATTTTTATAAAAGTAATATGCTATTATAAAAATCTGTTTTATCAACTTTGTATGACACTATTAAGAATGTTTTGTAATTTTGCTTGTTTATAAAGTTTATGTAAAATCATACTGTATGTGCTCCTTTAATTTTTGTTTAATATTGTTTATAAAATTAATTTATATTAAGTAGTTTACTTGTATTTTGTTTATTTTTACCTTTGTATGCTATTTTATTTCATAAACTATATGACTGTATCACAGTTTACTCAATATATTATTTCTCACAGATGTTGGGATGTTAGGGTTTCTAGTTTTTTGCTCTTAATAAAAACTGTTGCTATGAACATTCTAACTTGTTTTTTCTAGGAGTGGAATTGCTTAGCCATAGGAAATATGCATATTAACCTAGTCAATACCAAAATCTTTCAAAGTGCTTGTATGAGCTTCTACTTCCAACACTGTGGTTTACCTACTGCTATACCTCTTTGCCAACATTTGGAATTGTCACACTTTTTATCTAGCTGATGGATGTATAATGATATATCATCGTGGTTTTAATTTAAAATATCTTAATTACTAAAGAAACTGAACATCTGAGTTTCCTTTTGGCTTCTTTTCTTCAATTTTTATGTATGTATGTATGTATATATGTAGTTCCCTGGCTGGGAATCAAACCCAGGCCACAGCATTGAGAATGCCAAAGCCTAGCCACTACACCACAAGGGAACTCCCTATTTTTATTTAGGTGAAATTCACATAACATATATTAACCATTTTAAGGTATACCAGTCAGAGTTATTTAGTGTGAATTCAGTGGTATTTAACTTGTATTTGGAATGTTGTGTAGCCAAGTCTCTCTAATTTCAAAACTTTTAGTCTCTCCATAAAAACATCCTGTACTCATTTGAGCACTTAAGTTTGGTAATTAAAATATACAAAGCATGCCAAAAAATGTATATACATTTTGAGAAAAAAACTGTATTAAAATTGTAATATTCAATATATACTAATAACAGAAGATGAGTGTAAGTCATGTTTGACTTCTGCAATTATAAGAGGTTCTCAAAGTGGTTACCATCAGCTTCCAGACACTTCTGATTGCAGCAAACTACTCCTTAAGCAATATAGACCAAAGTGTCCACTTGTATTACTATGCATGCCATTTCAATTTCTTTCCAAAGTACCACCAGTGTTGCTGGTTTTTTTGTAGTACACCACATCCTTCAAGATCTCCCATAGGTAGAAGTCAAGGGATGTTAAGTCAGGAGAACATGGGGGAAAAGCAAACAACATTCTCAAATTTCAGATAACACTTCAAAATTGTTTTGCACTCCTTGAATGACAACTGTGCTTCTGCCATTTTCTGTGACTGTCCTGCCTGTCACATGGTGATTAATACCATCTCTTGAGTGAACATCATACTATACATTGTTACTGTAATTGAATTCAACTTCAAAAAGTAATACATAGATAACATCCCTTAAAATGCATATACATTATTTTGGCACCCTGGTATGTATTTGTTTCTTTCACTGCTTGTACTTTCTGTGTCAAATTGAAGGATGCTGTGCCAATTCCAACGTCATGAGGATTTTCAAATCCCTATGTTTTCTTGAATTTTATAGTTTAACTCTTTTATTTAGGTTATTGATGCATTTTGAGTCAATGTTTTTAATATGAAGTGAGATAGTGGGTTCTATTTTGTTTTTTTTGTATGTGTTTATCCAGTTGTCTCAGGCTCACACCACCTTGTTGAAGAGATTTTTTTCCATATTCTTATCCTTGTCAAAAATTAATTGGCTATAGATGTTTGGCTTTGTTTTTAGATTCTTAGTTCTATTCCATTGGTTTGTATATACTTATACCAGTGTCATACTGTTTTATTGTAACTTTTTGTTAGTAAATTATAATATCAGGAAGTGAATCTTCCTACTTCTTTTTCAATGTTGTTTTGGTGTCAGAGGCCCTCTTCATATGAATTTGAGGATTGGCTTTCCATTTCTCCAAAAAAGACATTGAAATTTTGATAGTGTACACTATTAAGTCATTTAATACATGCATATGAGATGTTATGCTATTTCAACCAGATCTGATGTACTACAGTTAAATTTTGGGACTAATCACCTGGATTTAGTGTCAATCTCCATAGGTTTTAATTCACTAAGTTTATCTGCCTCTACTTCAACTGGTTACAAATCTGGTCAGGGAGAGGGAGTTCTTATGACCGCCCTCCCTGCCAAGTTTAATAATTTACTAGAATGACTCATAGTACTCAGGAAACCACTATACTTATAATTAAAGTTTTATTATAAACAGTAAGGATGCAAGTCAGGAATAGCCAAATGAAGAAACACATGGAGCAAGGTCTGGAAGGAACTTAAACACAGTATTTCTTCGCCCCTTCCCTGTGGAATCAGAATGTGTTATTTTTCTGTTACATCAATGTACAGTAGACTCTCTGTTAACTGGAACTCAGCAACCAGCACTGTCAAACAACTGGCAAAATGTTTTTGCCGGTTGTTTGAGATTTCCGCAGTTGCTTAAAAGTGTGGGTTGCCACTATGGAGGACAATGTGAATGTTCCTCAGAAAATTGGGAATGGAGCTACCATATAACCTGGCAATCCCCCCTTTTGGGTATCTGCCCCCCCAAATTTAAAAACCTTGGTTCATAAAGACTTAAGTACCCCAGTGTTCATTGCAGTGCTGTTCATGGTGGCCAAGACATGGAAACCAAAGTGCCCTTCCATAGATGACTGGATAAAGAAACTGTGGTACATATATACAATGGAGTATTACTCAGCTATAAGAAAAGATAAAATACTGCAGTATTTACATTTGCAACAAAATGGATAGACCTGGAGAACATCATACTAAGTGAAATAAGCCAGACAGAAAAAAACCAAGAACCATATGACTTCACTCACATGTGAAATATATAACAAAATCTCATGAACACAGTCAGTAGTTTAGTGGTTACCTGAGGACAAGTGGGGAGAGGGTTAGAGAGAAGGGAAGGGATGGGCAGGGAGGGAGGGGGAGTCAGATACATGGTGATGGAAAGAGAACTGATACTGGATGGTGCACACATAATGCAACACAGATGATGAACTGTAGAATTATATACTTGAAACCTATGTAATTCTTATTAATCAATGTCACCCCAATAAGCCTAACATTAAAAAAAAAGAAGAAAATGCTTCCAAATTATGTAATATCATTGGATTTATGGGGTGGGATATAGTACCATTTCCAAAAATAAGAAACAAAAAAAATAAAAAAAGATTTTTCAATTTCAAAAAAAATGTGCCAGTTGCTTGAGTTCTGGTTAATGGAGAGTCTACTTATTATAGATTTATCTGGAATCTACGAATCCCCACAGATGCCACTTAAGTGAATCTGCTGTATTTACCAAGCAGGAAGCTCCTTTGAGCTTCAGTGTCCAGAGTTTTTAATGGGGTTTCATTATGTAGGCAAACTCTACTCCCCTCCCCCAGAAGTTGGGCTGGCTCAGTTTTTCTGATGACCCCAATGTTGAAATCACAAGTGTACCATGGGTCACCTCATTAGCATAAATTCAAGTATTATCCAATAACAAGACAACTTCTATTACTTGGGAAATTTCAAGAGTTTTAGAAACTCTGTTCTAGGAACCTGGAACAAAAACCAGACAAATTATTATATACCATATCTTTCCAATGATTTAATGGTTTCTTTTCTCTTGGTTTATTTAGCTTTTTATTAAGGATTTGAAAAAGATCTTTATATTTTGGATGCTAGGTCTTTGACACATAAATGGTTTATGAATATCTTCTCCCATTCTGTGGCTTATAGTTTTACTCTTTGTAATGGATTTTATTCATAACTGAGCTATGACTCATGTTTCCATTATTGTATAATTTTGTTTTCTGTGAGGGCTGTCTGGAAAATATCTAGCCATGTAATATGCAAAACAGAGTCATTTATGGCAGGATTTTTTTTTGACATCCCTCATATTAAGGGAGAATAATGCCTAGTTACTCATACATCTATCACTAATTCATACTCAAAGTCTGACAGTAAATAAATCTTTGGGAAATATGTCAGTTTCTTGTGTTTAATAACCACCCTCCTACAACCCTTTATTCTTTTTTGCCACCTATACTTGTATAACTATTTTAATACTTGCCTTCTTTTTGAATCTGTGCTGTTCTTCTGTGTTGTGTTTATTTTTTGAATTCCATGCCTTCCAATTTCTTGGTTTACTCCATGAAATCTCTAAAATATCAAAGTTGGTTTTTAATAGAGGTGGTGTGTAAAAAGGGATAAATGTGTTAAGTTTGTGAGTACTGGTATAACTGAAAAGGGCTTTTCAATCAGTATATTGATTCCTTGGCAGGGAATGGCATTTTATTTGAAATTCTTTTCCTTCAAGATTTTTTTTGTCTGTGTCTGAAAATATTTTTTTTATTTTGATTTTTCATGTATTCTGTTCTTTAGTTTCCACAATATAAGTGAGATTATATGATATTTCTTTTTCTCAGTCCTTCAAGATTTTGAAGTTGTGACTTCTGGCTTAAAATATTGTTGAGAACCCCAAAGCCATTTCATTCCTGGTCTTTTGTTTTTGCCCTGTTTTGACTCTTTGGGTCCTTTTTAGGTTTTTTTGTTTGTTTGTTTGTCTGTTTATTTTTATTCCTATCATTCTACAACCAAGTGAAAATATATCTTAGTGGGAATCATTTTTATTTTTTATGCAAGTAAGTCCATTAAATGTGGAGATTCATGTCTTTTAGTTCTGGAAAATTTTCTTAAAATGATAACTTTTAAAAAATCTGTAAATTCCATTTTTTGGGAAAAATTTTCAACATACAGAAAAACCATATTACATGGCTATTACAATGAACCTAATATAGCCATCAGCTAAACTCATCACTTGTTAACATTTTGCCACATTTGCTTCATCTTTTTAAGCACACATTCACACGTGTGTGCACACACACTCATGCACATTTTTTTCTTGAGTTATTTGAAAATGAGTTGGAGACATTTTCACATTTTATCCTTTATATTTTAGCATGCATCTCCTTAGTATACGGACATTTTCCAAATAATAACAATGACATAGCAAATCTATGAATATTAACATTTACTTAATATTACCTAAAATATTATATGTTCATCTATTTCCAGTGGTTCCCCAAAATATCTTTTTTCATTGACATTTTGTGTTTTGTTTATTTACTTGGTTGTTTGCTTGATATAGATCCAGTTAAGGTTGATGTATTATTTTGATTGCTGGATCTCTTTAGCCTCTAAACAGCCTCTCATTTTTTATTTGTTATATATGACATAATTTTTTGGAGAATCCAAGACAGTTGTTTTGTAAACTACCTCACAGCTTCCATTTACCTGATGACTTTCTCATGGAAATAGGAGACTTAAATTCAGCTAAAGTGTTTTTAGGCAAGTATAATACATAGATGATATGATGGTGTACCTTTTATTGCATTACATTGGAAGTCACATAATGTCAGGTTGTTCCACATTGGTATTGCCAAGTTTTATCACTTAAGGTTGAAGGTGGTGAATAGCAAATCTTTCCAGTATAAAGGTATATTTTCCTTTTATAATTAGGAAAAAATTTGTAAAATGGTATTATGAAAACAAGTAAATATCCATTATTCCAATAACCATTCACTTTCTGGTTCTAGAATCCATTGAGGAAACTGGCCTGAATCAATTATTAAATTGGTAGTTTCAAAATGGTGATTTTCAGATTCCTTGCTTTTATCCTTCTACCACACAGTCTGACACTTAGAAGGTGCTTAGCACACTTTAAAAAGTGATCTTTCTCTTTGGATGTTGAGTTGCCTTGCAAGAACTTCCAGTTTTCTTTCCTATTTTGAATTTTCATGTATTTTCTATGTTTAAAAGATTTCTTTCATTATCTTTTAACCCTTCTAATTATTTGTTTTTATTCCCAGTTTTTAAGAATTCTCTTTAGTGTCTTATCCCTTTTATGTTATCCTATTCTTCTATCATGTGAAATAACTTTTCATATCCTGCTGAGAATATTAATGGTGGCTTCTGGAATTGTCTGTATTTCTATGTAATTTCTCTTCGAAATACATTTGGGTTGTGCTTAATCTCTTTTATATAACAAGCTTTCCTCCAATATGTGGTCATATTTGCCTATCTGTATTTTAGAGTGGACACAAAGAGCAGAACAATTTCAAAAAGAAAAATTTAAAAACATTTAACTTTTTGTATGCCAACTAGTAGGCTTTCTTATGTATGTAATGTCCCCATTTCTTAAGCCTTTCTGAGGTTCTGCAGTACAAATAATTCCCTTCTGTTTTTTTCTTACTTTTGGGTAAGGTTTCATCTTTTTTTAGTTTGTTAAGTTAGTGATCATTTATCTTCCTACATTCCAGCTTTAAAAGTTTTCTTGCCTCTCTTTCATCTTTTATTCTCTTAGACTTCTGGGTTTGTTCCTCTTTTAAAAACTCCATTTTATTCCCTTTAGTAAAGTTTTAGAGAGTGCAGGAATAACTGGATGTGATCCACTTGTCCTGTTTGAGAGAAAGTACATCCTCTTTCTAGAGAAATCTTTGTTCTTATATGTTTATTTTTAAGGATAATGAATTTTGAAGCTAATTTATTATGCAGCGTTCGGCAGAAGTAACACCAAACCCTGTATGTGAATGTCTTGCATGAGATGGACAGCGATTTGAACATTTCACCTAAAATGTCATATGGTGTGCTTGAGTGTGATTTTTTTTTAATTTATTGGTGCAACATAGATTAGCAAAAATTATATAGGTCCCAGGTGTACAATTTTACATTGCATTTTCTATGTGTTGTATTATGTGTTCATTACCCAGAGTCAGTTCTCTTTCCATCACCATATATTCGTGCCCCTGTTCCTTCTCCCCCACCTCTCTTCCCCTTTACCCTCAGGTAAATACTAAATTTTTTACTGTGTCTATGAGTTTTGTTACTTTGTTGCTTTCAGTTTTATGTTAATTAAACTAAATTTCTCCATTCTTTTTCCTTATTTTACCCACTCTCCCAATCCTCTCCCCATATTATAGAAGCTTCTCTAACATTCTTTATAGTACTGCTTTGGTGGTAATGATTTCCTTTAGCTTTTTCTTATCAGAGAAACTCTTTATCAGTCCTTCAATTTTGAATGCTAGCCTTGCTGGATACATTATTCTTGGTTGTAGATCATTGGTTTCCATCATATTGAATATTTTCTGCCAGTCCTGTCTGGCCTGTAAAGTTTCTGGTGAGAAATCAGCTGAGAGTCAAATGGGTGTCCCTTTATAAGTTACTCCTTGTGTTTCTCTTGCTGTTTTTAGAATTTTCTCATTTTCTTTAACTTTTGCCATTTTAATTATGATATGTCGTGGTGTGTTCTTGTTTGGGATCATCTTGTTTGGGATTCTCTGTGCATCCTGGACTTGTATGTCTATTTCCTTCATCAGTTTAGTAAAATAAATTTTCAGTCATTATGTCTTCAAATAATGACTTACTTGATCCCTTGCTTTTCCTCTGTCCCTTCTGGTACACATATTATTCTGATAATTTTATATTTGCTATAATCCCAGAGGAATCTCAATCCATCCTCATTGTTTTGGATATTATTTTCTAACTGTTATGGCTGGGTGTGTTCTGCTGGATTTTCCTGCAAAGCACTGCTTTGTGCTTTTATTTTATCTAGTTCAATGACTTTTATTCCATGCCTCATTTAAGTTAATGTAGCCATTATCTCTCTCTCATCATTTATAATGGTTTCTAAGTCTTCTTTGATGCTTGTTATCTCTCCGTTGAAATTATCATTCACTCCTAGCATTTTTATAATTGTTGCTTTGAGCTCTGTCTCTGATGGGTCACCTGTCCCTCTTTCTTTATTTTGAGCTCCCTTTCTCTGGTTTCTCATTTTGTGCAGCCTCTCTGGACCTTCGCTGCTGCAGTTTCTTTGGTGTTAACTGCAGATACTGGGCAGGCAGAGGTCTGTGGGGGAGCGGTGTTTGTGGTTTTGTTTTCTTCCTGTGGCTCTGGGGTTTGTGCTGGGAGTTATGGAGTGATTGTGCCTTTCTGTTCTCAGTTTGCCTCATGCACATAGATCCTTCCCTGAGCCCTGGGGTCAGCTGTACTCTATGCTTGTCTTTCAGACCATGCTGGTTGTGAACCAAGAAATGTGTGCACAGCCCCCTCTGTCCTTCTCCTTCCAGTCAGAGCATTCATGCTGCAGCTCTCCACCACCCAGTCACTCCCCCTCCTCTGGGAACTGAAATGAAGTTGGACTGCTGCATTTTGTACCTCCTGAGGCCAAAGTGAGGTGGTCATGGTATCTCATGCCCCTGCCTCTGGGCCTCCTTTTCTCTGCCTCGTGGACTGAGTGAGGTCCAGCATGCTCTCCACCACATTTTTCCTCCTCCCTCCTCCAGCAGCAGATTTCCAAGTGGGGACCTGTGTGTGCAGCCACATCTCTGCACTTCCATTTATTTCTCCTTTGTTTAACCCTCTGCCCACCTGTAGGTGCCTTAACGTGATGAGTGGGTTTCTTAGCTTTGATTGTGCATTGTGTTGAGGATCCTTGGTTGAGGTATAGATGTTTTATTAGTTGTAATCTGCAAAGGAGTTTTTCAGAGGTCCCTCTTATGCCAACATTTTGTTGCCAGGGTCTTGAGTGTGATATTTTTATATTACAGAATTACATGTTTATGATTTTGTAATAAAAGATTTGGTATAGATTACCAGATCATAAAAAAGGGATGTTATTTCTGCCAGACCCTATATTTGCTATTAAGTAAATGTATTTTTGTCTTTTTGCAAGTGCTAGAGTACAAATTGATTAAATAACAGATGTTATCCTTGCCCTCCTGGAGCTTGGCTTTATTGTAGCAAGCAGACATCAAATAAAAATTTTAAAAAATTATGAAATTTGCAGTAGTAGGGGACAAGTGTGTAATTACCTATTACCAAAACAAAGCAAAGAAAGGAAGAAAAAAAGAAAAGGAAAAACAATGGCAGGGTATGCATAATGAAGACTGAATATTCAGAAAAGATCTTTTTTAAGGTACACCATTTTAAAGACAGATACTTAGCAGTGTTGGATGAATTAATGTGTTTTGGAATGCCTTTCTCTTGGACTTTCTGGTTGGTATCCATTACTCCCCAGTTCAGTACCCCAGGAACTTTATGCTTTCTGCACTGAGAGGTGGGTTATCCAGTCTCATGTGCAGTATTAGCAAATCTTTGAGAGAGTCTTCCCCACACCTAAAAATAAAGATCACTGTTGACCTAAAAAAAAAAAAAGATACACCATTTAACAGAGGCCTGAATAAAGGTTAGGAATGTTCAAGGCCAAGAGTAGGGCCAGTGGAGAGGGAGTATAGAATATTTCAAGCAAATGAAATGGGTGGGTATTATAGTTTAGTGCATTTGAAGAATTAAGAAGGGCAGTGTAGCTATAGCTTGTTGTTGATGGTTGAAGGTACCAGGTTGAACAGGCAGGCAAGAAGGCAGATTACTGAGCAACTTATAATCAAGTTAAGGTTGTGTGTTTTATTCTAAGGATGATGGGAAACCATTGAAACACTTGAGCAGAGTGGATCTAGACTAAGTATCACCCTGGCTGATAAGTGTGCAAAACTGGAAATGCAAGCAGCTACATAAAATGTTCTTTCATGTACAAGTAAAAGATAATTTTTACTTGATTTATCTATTGGCAATAGGGATGGAAAGAATTAATTTCAAAACATATTTAGGCCTACTTTAAACACTTTTTCTGTGTGAGTGTCAGGGGAAGAGAATGAAGCTGGTATGTTTTCACCTTTTGGGACTTAGGCATTTGCTCAGTCTTAGTTGATATCTTTATATTGGTCCTTTTCTTTGTCTCTGTTTTGGCATACAAATGTTCCAAAGTAGTAGCTACTGAGCATTGTTCGACTACTTTATATAGCTATATAAATGCATTGTGTGTGACTTTTGAGTTAATCATTCAATAATAATCAGAGCTAGGGTTCAGAATACTTCTCTATCTGCATCCTTCTTGTAATCTTCCAATAGCATCACATTACTTTTTTTCTTCTCTTCACTTCTCTCTGACTTTAAAACTAGATTCTCAATTATTTTGCTGTAGCCTTTACTGAGACTCCTCTTTTGTTTTCCTAAGCTTAGCCTAATGAACTTCCTAGGCAAATAAATGGCATAAACAAACCACAGGAGACTCTTCCCTCTCCATTGCTTATTTCAGACTGATTAAGCACATTGATCTTTTATTAGGATACTGCTATATCTGGAGTAATTTTCTCTTCTACCTCCTTCAGATTATATGCAATTTATGTTTGTTACTTGACTTAAGAAACAAACTACTCTAGATTTTCTTTTCCAGGTATTCTTACTTAATGCTCCAAATAACCCTAAGAAATGGGGTAAATGTTAATTACTCTCATTTTTAAATATACTAGGTCAGACCATTAATTTTGTGAACTCAGCCTAGAAAAAGTGCTACATACCTCATTGCTGAATATCACTATGATCACCTTCAAAGTACTCCCTTTGGGAAGCTGTGCACCAATGCTGGTGCCTAGTCCATCCTTCAAAGCAATTTGGGAACTCTTTCTGGAATGACTATCAGAGCTGTCATCATACCCAAAATCTGACAATGAAGTTTGTGACCTTGCCACTGGGTGCTTATATTGGCAGCACTGTAAAACAACTCAGTAAGTTGTCATAATCAGTGCTGCCAGTGTAAGTGCACTTCAAAGGTGATCATAGTGATATTCAGCAATGAGGTATGTAGCACTTTTTCTAGGATGAATTCATGAAATTAATGGTCTGACCTCATACATGTCACTAGATTTGTTCTCTAAAAAAATTGGGTTGGAACCTGAACACCTTTATATTTATCAAGTTCCCCACAACTGTAGGGGGGTTTTATCTAAATAACTATTTAGGAATAATTGACCTAATCTATTTTCCTAAATAAGTCCTTTGCAACTTCCATTGTGACATCTCATTCTTTCTGTCTTATTCTGTCAAATTGCACAGTCATAGTTGAGAAATGTGTAAGCCACTCACTTTTTTTGAAAATCAGTTTTAATTAAGTTTTTTCATATCTACTATAAAAAGTTTCATTTCCCACAGAACACACACAAAAAATGAATGTTTCCTTTTATATTTTCTTTCAGAATGTGAATCAAGGTTGAAACCAAGAAAATATTTCTGAAAAAGGATATTTATGGAGTAAAATCATCCTGATGAAAGATAATGGAAAAACTTTTAAGAAACAGCCTTGAGTGTTCAAGTTTCAGACGTGATTGGGAATTTAGAAGCCATTTTGAGAGAAAGAAGGAATTTCAGGAAGGACATTTCATGATATTTACTCCTGAAGACATGCCCACTTTTGATACCCAGCATCAGAGAATTGATACTGATGAAAAACTTCATGAATGTAAGGAATGTGGGAAAGATTTTAGTTTTGTGTCAGTCCTTATTCGACATCAGCAAATTCATACTGGTGAGAAACCTTATGAATGTAAAGAATGTGGCAAGGCCTTTGGTAGTGGTGCAAACCTTGCTTACCATCAAAGAATTCACACAGGTGAGAAACCTTATGAATGTAAAGAATGTGGGAAGTCCTTCGGTAGTGGCTCAAACCTTACTCACCATCAGAGAATTCATACTGGTGAAAAACCTTATGAATGTAAAGAATGTGGGAAAGCCTTCAGTTTTGGATCAGGCCTTATTCGACATCAGATAATTCACAGTGGTGAAAAGCCTTATGAGTGTAAGGAATGTGGGAAGTCTTTTAGTTTTGAATCAGCACTTACTCGACATCACAGAATTCACACAGGTGAGAAACCTTATGAATGTAAGGACTGTGGGAAGGCCTTTGGCAGTGGTTCAAACCTTACTCAACATCAGAGGATTCACACTGGTGAGAAACCCTATGAATGTAAAGCATGTGGAATGGCCTTTAGTAGTGGTTCAGCCCTTACTCGGCATCAGAGAATTCACACTGGTGAGAAACCATATATATGTAACGAATGTGGGAAGGCCTTTAGCTTTGGATCAGCTCTAACTCGACATCTAAGAATTCACACTGGTGAGAAACCTTATGTATGTAAGGAATGTGGGAAGGCTTTTAATAGTGGCTCAGATCTCACTCAACATCAGAGAATTCACACTGGTGAAAAACCCTATGAATGTAAGGAATGTGAGAAAGCCTTTAGGAGTGGTTCAAAACTTATTCAGCATCAAAGAATACACACTGATGAGAAGTCCTATGAGTGTAGGGAATGTGAGAAAGCCTTTAGTAGTGTTTCAGACCTCACTCAACATCAGAAAATTCACACTGGTGAAAAACCCTATGACTGTAAAGAATGTGGGAAGGCCTTTAGTTGTGGCTCAGCTCTTAATCGGCACCAGAGAATACACACCAGTGAGAAACTCTATGATTGTAAGGCATATGGGAAGGCTTTTGGGAGATGTTCAGAGATTTGACAACATAAGAAAAGTCATATTGGTGAGGAGCTCTGTGAATTGGAAACTCTATAAATTGGAATTAAATTGGAAGGGCACATGACACATAAGATCATGCTAATGAGAGCCCCTACAAATGTAATTAAGGTACAAATGCCTTACATTTGCTTTACCCTTAGACTGAGGAAATTAATATAGTAATAAAAACTGAATAAAATAAATATTTGAAGAATTTTATCTAAATTTATTCCTCCATTACTTTTGGAATATTCATACTTGTGAATTTTAAAAATTAAAAAACCTTTTGCTGTATTTTGGCTTTATTTTAAACATTGAAAATTCATTTGGGGCTAATTCTGCTACTTCTATTATTTCTTAATGTTCTTAACTTTTTGTGGATTATACAGAATTATTGACCTATCTCAAAATTATTTTAAGTTATTTATTGAGGTTCTACATTACCCTTTAACTCTTCCCAATTTCTTACCTCACAGCATTTATTCAGCAACCATATCTATTTTTGTACTTTTTTATTGCCTTTCTGATAGTAATATTTTTATATACAAAAGGCTTTTTTAAAAAAAGCTGCATATCTGTGTTTGTATCTGTTTCATCCTCTTTGCATTGAGTTAATGTTACTTTTAAGTATCCTTTAATATCTTGTAAATTTGCACCTTTTGTTTTGGAAGACTTTTATTTTCCTTATAAAGTTTATATTCGTTTTGCAAAGTAAATTTTTCTAAAAATGTGAATATAAACAAAAAAGTAGATAAAGTTACCTGTAATCTTACCATTCATAGACAATTACTCAAACTTTTGGAGCAAACCTTTTAAGACTATGTCATGATTTTTGAAAGGAAGTGTGATTATGCTATACTGTAACTAGCTTTTAATATTCTATATAAATATAATGTTACTATTTTGTTGGCTTGAAAGAATTCACCTATCTTTATCAAATCCCTATTTTGTCAAATATTTTAAAAATTGCTATTATAAAAAGTTACCTTGATGGCCCCTTTTGAATGTGTCTGCTATATTTATTGTGCATTTTGAGGTAATACGTGGATATTTTATGCTTTTAAAGAGTTATATATTATAGATAAAACTTGGTTTCCCTTTGACCAACATTCTGACCTTGATTATTTCCCCATTAACCAATTTACTTTTGCTTCCAGATCCTCTTATATGCATATGTAATGTGTTTATGGTAATGTGAGCATAATGAATGTACTTCAGAGGCTTATTGTGTGGATTTTATAATTGTGTCTATTACATAGTAATTGGTTAGTGTTAGCCATCACCATTATCTTCTCAGTTTCTGTTATTTATGGAGCTACTTTTAACCATGATCCTTATTATAATATCAAAGACATCATAATGGAAAAAAGACATTCATGCAAATGAATAAAGGAAGAGTGTGATTAACATCCATTTGTTATTGAACAATGGATAATTCATCTTGAAGAAAAGTTAGATTGTAAAGTGTAAGAAGGCAAAATGAGTCATAAAATTTACCAAGGTGAAAATAAAAACAAGGTAGTTCCTTCATAAAAATCTGAATACTGAGGAATGAAGACACCCCTTCATTTTGTCCCTATATCTTTTAACAACAAAAATTTGGAATCCACCCACAAACAAAGGTGCCTCTGTGAGATTTGTGGGATCCAACACCATTAAACCTTAGAGGAGTCTTGTCCACCTATGCATCAAGTAATAGGCAGGTAGTCCTTGGTACAGAGTCCAAACCAGCCCCAGCCCTTGGTCATAGTCAGGGAGCCTGATGACTTGGAGAAAAAAAATTGTTTGGATGGATTGAAAAGGGTAAGATGAACTTTGCTGGGGCAGTCCCTTCCCATTGGCAGCATAGCATGGGGCTGGACTAGCCCACCATGACCTCTTCCACAGGGAAAAGAGAGAACAGTGATTGCCCAGCTTTCCCACCTATACAGGACATAGAAAAAGTTGTTTCTCTCCTTCAGTACTTAGAGTACTGAGGCAGTACCTCCATGACATGGGAGAGGGAAGAAGTTGGAAAGAGGGAGTTAAGAAGATCAGAGGGCATTAAGGAATATGTTTCCTCCTGACTGCTTTCAAGACTTTAGCAGGAAGCCCACTATAAGCCACTGGGAAAAATCTCACCTGAGGATCCCTCTCACCTGGCTTGTAGAGGAATCCTCAGGTGCCTCAAATGTTAAACCTACATGCCTCCCCCATTCTGTAATTGGCTTCTTGTGTACACTCTCAAGTGTGGCAGTGAGAGCCAGTTTTGGTAGACCAGACATGCATGCAGAAAGTAGACCAGAGTCTGTGGGCTAGGGAGAAATCACAGAGTTGAGTTATTGTTCCTTCTGAGAGAAAACAAAATGAGTTTCCCTCAGCCAGCCTGATGAGTTGTAAGATTGAGAAAAGACAAAAGCTTAGGAATTTTGCTATGAGGGTGCAATAAGCATGCAGTAGGTTAGAGAAAGCCCCTGATATACTTGTAAACAGGAACAATGAAAAGTATATTCCTTCTAAAGGCAACTAGTAATGATTGGAGCAGGTGACTGCTACTTCATATGTGAAAATGGCAATGCAAAATTCCAAGGGACATGAAGTATCAAAGAAACATAACACCATAAAAAGATCTCAATAATCCTTCAGTAACTTAGCTCAGTGACACGAAGTTCTGTGATTTGCTCAATAAAAACTTCAAAAATGTTTTGAGGAAACTCAATGAGCTACAAGAAAACACAAAAGACAATTTAATGAATCAGGAAAACAATACATGAACAAAATGAGAAACTTAACAAAGAGAAATCATAAAAAAGAACCAAACAAAATCTGGAGCAGAAGAATTTGATAAATGAAAAAATGCACTAGAGAGTGTCTGCAGCAGGGTACACCAAAAAGAAGATAGAGTCAGAGAGGCAGTGAGGTAGGAACATTCAAATAAGCCAATTAGAGCAGGACAAAATAAAAACAATGAAAAAGATCAAAGAAAACCTACATGATGTATGGTACACCATAAAATGAACAAATTTCAGAATCACTGGTGTTCTAGAAAGGAAAGAGAGAAGCAGGGAGAAAGTTTATTTTAAAAAGTAATAGCTGAGAACTATAGAAACCTGGGAAGACACTGGATATCCAAGTTCATGAATTTAATAGATTATCCTATTATCTTAATTCAAAATGACCTCCTAGACACGTTATAATGAAAATTTCAAAAATCAAAGACAGGAAATCCTAAAAACAGTAAGAGAAAAATTATAATATACAAAGGAACCTCCATTAGGCTATCAGTGGATTACTCAGAAGAAAGGCCAAGAGAGTGGAATGATACATTCAAAGTGTTGAAAAAATGCCAGTTAAGAACATCCAGCAGTTATTTTTCAGAAATGAATGAGCAATAAAATTTCCCAGACAAAAGCTGAGGGGGTTCATTACTACTAGATTCACCTTGTAATAAATGCTGAAGTTAGTTCTTCAAGCTGAAATGAAAACATACTAATTAGTAACAAGGCAACATAGGAAAATATACAACACACTATTAAGTGTAAATATACAGTTAAATTTAGAAAACTCTATATCTGTAAGATGATGGTGGGTTAACCATTTAACTGTGGTAAAAAGGTTAATAGAAAAGTAATTGGGAGTTCCCTGGTGGTGCAGTGGCTTAAGGCTTTGGCGCTGGCGCTGTCAACGCTGTGGCATGGGTTCAATTCCCAGCCAGGGAACTACCTACCCACATACTATAAAAAGAGGTAAATGGTAAAATAAAAAACAGAAGGTGAGGAGTAAAATAATAGAGCTTTATATGTGATCAAAGTTAAGTTGCTATCAGTTAAAAATGGACTGTCTTATGTATAAGATGTTTCATGTAAACCTCATGATAAGCACAAAGCAAAAACCTGTAGCAGATTCACATAAAATAAAGTTAGGGGGATGAGAGCATAACACCATGGAAGATAATCAGTTTAAAAGGGAAGGGTAGGCAGAGAGTAAAAAAGAACAGTGCAACTACAAAATATCCAGAAAGCAATTAAGTCTAATGGCATTAAGTCCTTGTATACCAATAATTATTCTAAATGTAAGTGGATTGAATTCACTAATCTAAAGGCACAGAGTGAGTGGATGGATAAGACAAAATTAGATGCTACCTCCAAATGAGTCACTTCGCTTGAAGGTCATACATAAGCTCAAAGTGAAGAGATGTAAAAAAACATTTCATACAAGGAGAAATCAAAGGAAGATGGGGTAGCCATACTTATCTGAAGCAAATAGACTTTAAGCAAAAAACTATTGAGAGACAAAGGTCAATTCATCAAAAAGGGGGTCAATTCATCAAAAAGATATAATAATTACAAATGTGTATGCACGTAATCTCAGAGAACTTAAATATATTAACATATCTGAAATACTAACAAATCTGAAAAATTGACACTACATTAATGGTAGGGGATTTTGATACCTCGCTTTCAGCTGTGGATAGACCATCCACACAGAAAATCAATATGGAAACATTGGACTTGAACAATACATTATAGCAAACAAACCTACCAGACATATATAAAATATTCCATTCAACAGCAATAGAATATACAATCCTCTGACGTGCACATGGAACATTCTCCAGAATAGATCATATGATAGGTTACAAAACAAGTGTTAGGAAATTTAAGATTGACATCGTACCAAGTATCTTTTCCAACCACAATGGTATGAAATTATAATAGAAATCTATGAAAAGAGAAAAGCTGGAAAATTTACAAATATGAGGAAATTACACAACACACTCCTGAACAAAGGAGTTTACAAATATGAGGAAACTAACAACACACTCCTGAACAAAGGGTCAAGGGAGAAATCATGAAATATCTTGAAACAAATTAAAATGAAAACATAATCACCAAAACATGGGCTGTTGCAAAAGCGTGTCTTAGAGGGAAGTTTATAGTAATAAATGCACATATTAAGAAAAATGAAAGTTCTTAATAAACAAATATTAAATTTCAAGGAAATAGAAAAAAAAACTAAGCCCAAATTTAGCAGAAGGAAGGAGATAAAAAAAAAATCAGAGCAGAAATAACTGAAATAGAGACTAATGAAGCAATAGAAAAGATTAACAAAACTAAAGTTTGTATGTTAAAGATAAACAAAATTGATGAAACTTTAGCTAGACTAAAAAAATAGTAAGAGTACTCAAATAAAATCAGAAACAAAAGAGGAGGTATTCCATCTGATGCCACAGAAATAGAAAGGATAATAAGAAATCCCTGTTTGACAACTGTATGACAACAAATTATGTATCCTAGAAGTGGATAAATTCCTAGAAACATACAACATCCTGCGACTAACTCATGAAAAGTAGAAAATCTGAACAAATCTATTATACTAAGGTGGTTGAATTAATAAAAAATCTTCAGTGAAGAAAACCACAGCACCAGATGGCTTTACTGGTGAATTGTATTCAGCATTTGAAGAATGAATGCCAATCCTTCTTACAATACAAAAAGCCAAAGAGGGAACATTCCCACACACATTTTATGAGGCCAGCCTTACACTGATGCCAAAATCAGGCAAGGATGTGAAAAGAAAATTACAGACCAAGAACTCTCATGGATATAGATGCCAAATTCTGAAGAAAATAACATCAAACTAAATTTAACAGCAAAATAGAAGAATTATACACTATGATCAAATGGGATATATCCCTGGGATGCAAATATAGTTTAATATATACAAATCAATATACCACATTGATAGAAAGTTAAAAATTATATAAATGTATCAATAGATGAAGAAGAAATTGACAAAATACAACTTCCATGATAAAAATGCTTATCAAATTGGATCTGGAAGAAAGATGCTTTAATGCAATAAAATCCACATATGACAAACCCACAACCACCATTACAGTAAAAATAAGAGGTTGAAAGCTTTTCTTCTCACATTAGAAACATACAAGAGTCCCCACTCTCACCACTCCAATTCAGCATGGAATTGGAAGTACTAGCCCATGAAATTATGCAAGATAGTAAGCAAGAGGCATTGATTTAGAAAGAATGAAGTAAATTTGTCTTTTATCTGCAGAAAATTTGACCATACATGTAGGAAATCCTAAAGACTCCACCTTAAGACTGTCAGAAATAATCAGGAAATAAAGTTGCAGGATACAAAATCAACATACAGAAAAGTAATTTTTCTTTATGCTCATAAGGAAATGTCTGAAAAAGAAATTTAAAAAAATTTCATTCACAATAACATCAAAACAGTAACATACTGAGTAATAAAAATTTAATGAGGTCAAAGATCTGTGCATGGAAAACTACAAAACTTTGGTGAAAGAAATTGAAGAAAACACAAAAGATATTCCATATTCATGGATCAGAAGAATTAATGTTAAATGCTCACACTACCCAAAGCTATCCATAAATTCAATACAATTCTATTAAAATCCCAACAGCATTTTTAATATGAGATCTGATGATTAAGTTCATGAACTCATCCTAGGAAAAGTGCCACATACCTCATTGCTAAATATCATTGTAGTCACTATTTAAGTACTCCTTTTGGGAAGCTATGCACTGATGCCTTCACCTAGTCCACCCTTCATAGCAATTTTGGAACTTTCTCTGGAATGGCCATTAGTGCTGTCATTGTATTACCCTTGATGTTCTGAATGTCATCAAAATGGCTTCTTTTCAATATTTCCTTTATCTTCAGGTAAAGAAAAAAGTAATTGGGTGCCAGATCAGGTGAGTAGGGAGGGTGTTTCAATACAGTTATTTATTTACTGGCTAAAAACTCCCTCACAGACAGTGCTGTGAGAGCTGGTGCATTGTCATGATGCAAGAGTCATGAGTTGTTAACGACAAGTTCAGGTTATTTTTGTCTAACTTTTTTACAGTCTTTTCAGCACTTCCAAATAGTAAACTTGGTTGATTTTTTTTGTCCACTTGGTACAAATTCATAATGAACAATTTTTGATATCAAAAAAGGTTAACAACATAGTTGTGACTCTTGATTTGGATTAAATATGTCGATTCTTTCAATTCATTAACATGAAATGTTTTTCCATTTACTTGTGTCTTTTTCAGTTTCTTTTAATAATGTCTTGTATTTTTCAGTATATAGGTCTTTCACACCATTTGTTAAGTTTATTCCTAGGTATTTTATTGTTTTATTTTTGCAATTGTAAAGGGAATTGTTTTCTTTATTTGTTATTTTGAAATCTTATTGTTAATATTATAAAAATGCATTGGATTTTTATACACTGATTTTGTATAAAATCAATGCAACTTTATTGTATTTGTTATTGTTTCTAATAGTTTTTTTTTGGTGGAGTCTTTGGAGTTCTCTATATAAAGAATCACCTGTAATTACTAAGCAATGTCACCCCAATAAATTTAACTTAAAAAAAGAATTGTCATCTGCAAAAAGTGACAATTTTACTTCTTCAATCCTAATTGGAATACCTTTTATTTTTTCTCTTACCTGATTGTTCTGGTTAGGACTTCCAATACTATGTTAAATAACAGTGTTGGCAGGGAAGCATCCTTATCTTGTTCCTGATTTTAGAGAAAAAGATTTCAGTTTTTCACCATTCAGTATAGTATTAGCTGGAAGTTTGTCGCATATAGCCTATATTATGTTGAGGTTATTTCCTTCTTATACTCATTTTGTTAAGTGTTTTAATCAAATGGATTTTGTATCTTTTCAAATAATTTTTTTCTGTATTAATTGATATAATTATATGGTTTTTATCTTTTATTTGTTTATGTGTTGCATAACATTGATTCATGTATGTTGAGTCATTTGAGTGCCCCTAAAATAAACCCCACTTGATTGTAATGTGTAATCTCCTAATTGTATTATTGTATTTAATTTGCTGGTATTTTGTTTAGCATTTCTATGTGTGTATTTATCAAAAATACTGGCCTGTAGTTTGTGTGTGTGTGTGTGTGTGTGTGTGTGTGTGTGTCCTCACTAGGCATTTGTGTCAGAGTAATTTTTGCCTCATAAAATGAGTTAGGAAGTATTGCCTCTTCTTCAGTTTTTTGGAAGAGTTTGAGGAGGACAGGTATTCAATCCTCTTTGAATGTTTGGTAGAATTTAGTGGTGAAACCACCTGGAATTTTAGAGAAGTTTTGGATGATTGTCTCAGTTTTCTTACTGTTGACCAATCTATTTAAATTTTCTAGTTCCTTATGATTAAGTCTAGGAAGGCTATATATTTCTAAAAACTTGTTTATTTCTTCTAGGTTATTGAATTTGCTGGCATACAGTTCTTCAGAGTAGTCTTGTATGATCTTTGTACTTTTGTGGTATCTGTTGGTAACTTCTCTTTCATTTCTTATTTTGATGATTTGTGTCTTTTGTTTTTTTACCTTAGTCTCTCCAGGGTTTTGTCAATTTTATTCATCTTTTTGAAGAACCAGATTTCTGTTGTATTAATTTTTTTCCCTATATCATTTAGTTCTTCTCTAATTTTTATTATTTTCTTCCTTCTGCTGACCTTGGGTTTTATTTGTTTTCTTTTTCTAGTTCTCTAATATGTAATGTTAGGTTGTTTATTTGGGATTTTTTGTTTGTTTGTTTCTTGACATAAGCCTATAATGATATAAATTTTTCTTTTAATACTGCTTTTGCTGCATCTCAGTAATTTTGATGTGATGTGTTTTCATTCCACTTGTTTCTATGTATATTTTGATGTCTTTTTAAATTTCTTCTTTGACCCAGTCATTCTTTAAGAGCATGTTGCTTAATCTCCATGCATTTGTGGTTTTTCCCATTTTCCTTCTGTAGTTGATCTCCAATTTCAAAGCCTTGTAGTCAGAGGATATGCTTGGTATAATTTCAATCTTCTTAAATTTGCTGAGGCTAGTTTTGTATCCCAGCATATGATCTATCCTTGAGAATATTCCATATGCACAAGAAAAAAATATTTGAGTATAGTCTTGTGTTCTAAGATAAAGTGTCCTGTAAATGTCCCTTATGTCCATTTGATCCAATGTATCATTTAAAGCTGATATTTCCTTATTCATCTTCCATTTGGATGATCTATTTATGGCTGTCAGTAGGGTGTTTAGGTCCCCTAGTATAATTGAGTTTTTGTCAATTTCTCTGTTAAATTCTGTTGGTAAATGAGTTGTATATTTTGGTGCTTCCTGATTGGGGCATATACATGGGCTATTCGGAAAGTATCCAGCCAACAGTATGAAAAATACAGGCATTTATGGCTGGATTTTTTCTGGACAGTCCTTATATATAAATAAATGTCATGCATTTTTTTGGTATTGTTCCTTTATCATTATGAAGTGTCCTTGTCTCCTTGTACATTTTTTATCCTGACATCTGTTTTGTCAGATATAAGTATGGCTACACATGTTTTTTTCTGAATGTCATTGGCTTGGAGTATTGTTTTCCATCCTTTCACTCTGAGTGTATCCTTATAGCTGAGATGTGTCTCGGAGACAGAATATGGTTGGGTTTTGTTTTTTTTTTTAATTCCATCTGCTACTCTGTGCCTTTTTATTGGTGAATTCAGTTTATTTACATTTAGGGTGATTATTGATATATGAGGATTTCCTATAGCCATTTTATTTTTCATTTTCTGGTAGTCAATGTCTTCATTGTTTATTTACTTTTGTGGTTTTGTCTGTTATTTTAGCATGGTGGTATTCTATGATTTTATTCTGTTTTCCTTTTGTTATGTTATGTGTCTCAATCCTGGATTTTTTTTTTTAGTGGTTACCATTAAATTTATGTAAAAGAAATTTTCATATATACAGTAGTCTTTTTCCTTAGGCATGCTTCTTATCTTCATTTACCTTAGCGATTCAGACCCTTACTTCCTCCCCTTTATGTTTTTGTTGTTACAGATATTTTCTATTTATGCTGTGAGTTAGTTTCTGGGTTACAGTACTAAGTTTTACTTTTCTTTTCTCGTTCTATTTATGTTTTTATCTTCACCTTTCATGATATGTTTGAGTATGTAGTGTTCTGTTCTGTAGTGGTTGCCATTTCCTGCTGTTTGTCTGTCAGTAATGTTGCTTATAGTTTTGTATTTTTACATTTTGTTTCAGGTCAGATAACCACCTTAGTATTTCCTATAATGTAGATCTTGTGCGGTAGAATTCTCTCAGCTTCTGTATATCTGGAAATATCTTTATTACTACTTCATAGCTAAAGGAAACCTTTGCTAGATAAATTATTCTTGGCTGTTAATTTCTCTCAATAGTTTGAGTATGTGATTCTACTCTCTCCTGGCTTATAGAGTTTGTGCTGAAAAGTCTGATGATAATCTAATGGGCTTTTCTTTTTTTTTAAATTCATTTTTATTGTTATACTTATTGGGGTG
Organism: Lyroderma lyra; assembly: GCA_004026885.1. Taxonomy (NCBI): domain Eukaryota; kingdom Metazoa; phylum Chordata; class Mammalia; order Chiroptera; family Megadermatidae; genus Lyroderma; species Lyroderma lyra. The sequence goes on from PVJL010009537.1 coordinate 55,479, forward strand.
ACATCTGTTAGCAAGGATTATATGGGTTTCAGGCATACAATTCTAGAGTGCATTGTCAACTTTGATGTATAATAAGTTCATCACCTAATGTGACTTCTCTTTCCATCACCTTATATTTAGCTTCCCCCCTCCTCTCCCACCCCTCCCCTTTCTCCCCTCGCTAACCCACTCGTCCCCAAGTAAACATTAAACTATTGGTTGTGTCCATTGGTTATTTGTTTGTTCATTTCTTTTTTCTTTGCTTTCAGTTTTATATTCCACATATGAGTGAAGTCATACAGTTCTTTGTTTTTTTCTGTGTGGCTTATTTCACTAAGCATGATGATCTCCAGGTCCATCCATTTTGTTGCAAATGGCAATATTTCATCTTTTCTTATAGCTGAATAATATTCCATTGTGTATATGTACCACAGTGTCTTTATCCAGTCATCTGTCGCAGGGACCTTTGGTTGTTTCCATGTTTTGGCCACTATGAACAGCGCTGCAATGAACATTGGGGTACATAAGTCTTTGCGGACAAAGGTTTCCAAGTCTTTTGGGTAGATCCCCAGAAGGGGGATTGCTGGGTCAAATGGTAGCTCCATTCCCAATTTTCTGAGGAAACTCCACACTGCCTTCCACAGTGGTTGTACCAGTTTGCACACCCACCAGCTGTGTACCAGAGTTCCTTTTTCTCGACATCCTCTCCAGCACTTGTTATTCCTTGTCTTGTTGATAATAGCCATTCTAACAGGTGTGAGGTGATATCTCATTGTGGTTTTGATTTGCATTTCCCTGATAGCTAATGAGGATGAGCATTTTTTCATATGTCTGCTGGCCATTTGTATTTCTTCATGGGAGAAGTGTCTGTTTAGTTCTTCTGCCCACTTTTCAATTGGGTTGTTTG
>PVJL010009538.1:0-56237 GCA_004026885.1 Lyroderma lyra
ATTTTTATTGTTAGACTTATTGGGGTGACATCTGTTAGCAAGGATTACATAGGTTTCATAATCTTAGTTTTAATCTCTCCATAATTTAGACCTACATTCAGCAACTCTGTTTGCCTTACTTTCTGGCATGGATCATCAGCTCCACCTTCTTATACTCTCATTAGGCTGACTCTTGCTTCTTTATTTTGCACAATATATTGCTTCTTGTATTATTGGTTCTTGTATCTATATTCTTTATCCATATCTGAAAAGAAAGCTCTCCAATATGGAATACATCTACCAATTTTCTAAATGCCTATCTTAATCAGAGTCCTTCCTCCTGTAGACAGAACCACAGTCTTTCTTCAGATGCTTGTCTATTTTCATCACTTTTCTTACCTTCTACTAATATCACATTATAGTTATCTTTCTCATCATTATGGTCTCATGTCTTTAATCAGTCTTTTCCTCAGATACCAGGCTAATCTTCTGAAATATAAATTGTATTATATTGCTCCCCTCTGCAAAAGTTTTACTCATGGCTATAGCATGAATTTCACACTCTTTATTATTTTCAAGGTCTTGTTTTGGGGGCCAAACTGTTTCTATGGGATGCATCAGTATTGCACAAATATGTTGCAGTCTTTCTCACTCTATTGCTTACTCATATTAATTTGTTACCCACTTACTTAATTTACTTATTTATTAAATTTGTTGGGATAACATCTATTAGAAAAATTATATAGGTTTTAAGCATACAATTCCATAATACATCATCTATGTGTTGCATTGTGTGCTCATCACCCAGAGTCAGTTCTCCTTCCATCACCACATATTGGACTGCCACCTTTCTCCTCTACCACCTTCCTTCTTTCTTACATTCTTGTAGCAACTAAACTATTGTCTATGTCCATGAGTTCCTGTTTTTTTCTTTGTTTGTTTTTCCTTTTGCATGTTTGTCTTGTTCACTTATTGCTTTCAGTTTTATATTCCATATATGAATAAAGTCATAGGATTTTTTACTCTTTCTGTCTGATTTATTTTGCTTAGCATGATAACTTCAAGATCCATCCATATTGCACAAATGGCAGTATTTCACCTTTTGTTATGGCCAGGTAATATTCCATTGTTTATATGTACCACATCTTCTCTAACCAGTCATCTATCAAGAACACTTTAGTTGTTTCCATGTCTTGGCCACCATGAACAATGCTGCATGAACATTAGAGTACATATATCTTTGTGAACAAAAGCTTTTAGATTTTTGGGGAGCAGTGCAGGGTAGTAACTTTATTTTTAATTTATTGAAGAAATGCCATACCATTTTTTATAGTGGCTATACCAATTTACATTCCTACCATCAGTGTGTGAGGGTTCCTTTTTCTCTACAGCCTCTCCACTGCTTGTTATTATTTGTCATATTGATAATAGCCATTCAAACAGGTGTGAGATAATTGTTACCCACTTTATATTTACAAATATTTTACCATTTTTATGAAGCCTCTGCCAAATTCAGTCTTTTGGAAGCTTCCTTCATATGTCCTCATAAAAGAGTTGTTTCTTCTTCAGAATTCACAGATATTAATTGACAACTTGATGTGCAATTTACTTAATTTTGAAATATTGTATTAAAGTTTTCTCATTTAAAGAAATCAGATTGTGTACCTTTGAAGGGAAGATGTTAATTATATGCATCTTCACCTGAATTCTCCTTAGCATCTCATATCATATTAAGTATGTAGTAGATTCTCAGTGTAATTATCATATAACTATAAAGCTAACTTGGTATATTGGCATGTATCTCATTCATTATCATCATAGTTTTCGTAGAACTTGGAGAATTAGAGAATCCTCAGTGTTATCTCATTGTAGGCATGAGAATTGATTAAGACCAAGAAAACCTAGGGTTACAGAAGGATGCTCAATAAATACATTTATTACTTTATTGTTCTATGGGGATCAGAAATATTTTCATCAGAAATACAATAAGCGTTTAACTCATGAAAAATTGTTGAAACTGTCTTTTCTGTATTTCCCAGGGAGGGAAAATTTAAGAGGAATTATCATTCCCTTGAGACTTTCCAAGCCTGATTTAAAGTAAGTTGGTTTTTAATGGAATCTTATTCTGCACTAGAAGGGAGCAAGGATTATTGATCTTGAAGTACCATTTAAACCCTTTGGTATCTAGTTTCTCTGTAGTCAGAGTCATTCATGAAATTTATCTAACCTGGTAAAAAGCAAAAAACATTTACTATTTAATATTTTTTGGGGGAGGCATAGGATAAACATAAAATATAAAATTGTAGTTAATCTTGGTCACATATAACTAAAACTTAGTGGTTTCTCATCATGGATGTTTTATAATGATATATGATGCATATTTTATATAACATGTTTTATCTACATATTTAGTTGTCAACCTCAACTAATTTTTGAGCTTTTATATATTAGACTACATTATTTCATAGTTCTTATATATTATAATTTTATTATTTTAGTTATGTCTTAATCACTGCAGGTATAAATATGAATGAAATTATTCATATTTTGAACCCTCACTCACTGCTGGTGGAAATGTAAATTGTTAGAGCCACTATGGAAAACAATATAGAATTTCCTCAAAAAATTAAGACTAGAACTACCATATGGTGCAGCAATTTCTCTTCTAGGTATCTACCCAAAAAAACCTGAAAACATTTATCTGTATTCCTTTATTCATTGAAGCATTATTCACAGTGACTAAAACATGGAAAGAACCACAGTGTTTTTTGATAAATGATTGGATAAAGAAGATTTGGTGCTTATTTGCAATGGTATATTACTCAACCATAAGAAAAGGTGAAATTCCACTATTTGTGACAACATGGGCGAATCTTGAGATTATCATGCTAAGAAAAATAAGTCAGACAAAAATGTCAAGAACCATATGACTTCACTCATGTGAAATATAAAGCTGAAAGCAACAAACAAGATGAGCAAAAACCCATAGACACGAAAAACAGTTTAGTGCAGGGATATCCAATTTTCTTACTTCCCTGGCCGCCATTGGAAAAGGAATTGTCTTGGGCCACACACAAAATGTACTGATGTTAACAACAGCTGATGAGCTTTAAAAAAAATGTTTGTAAAAAACTCTCGTAATGGTTTAAGAAAGTTTATGATTTTGTGTTGGGCCACATTCAAAACCACCCTGGTAGTGGTTACTAGGAAGTAGATGGGGAGGGGAATGGTAGAGGATGGTAAAAAGCATCAAATATATACTGATGGAAGGAAAACTGACTCTGGGTGGTGAACACACAATGCAATATATTGATGAAGTATTACAGAACTGGACACTTAAAACCTACATAATTTTACTAACCAATGTCACCCCAATAAATTTAATAAAAATTATTGTTTCTTTCTCAGAGAAGAAAGAATCAAACAACTAGGCATCTTAAAAATGGGTTACCAGGGGAGAAAGGGGAGGGGGTGGGAGAGGAGGGAGAGGGAGCTAAATATAAGGTGATGGAAGGAAAAGTCACATTAGGTGGTGAACTTATTATACATCAAGTTGACAATGCACTGTAGAATTGTATGCCTGAAACCTATGTAATCCTTGCTGACAGCTGTCACCCCGATAAGTTTAACAATAAAAATGAATTTTAAAAAATGGGTTATCATAAATATTACAATTAAAGTGTCCTGAAAATCTTGAGGAACAAACAATTTCATGGAAAGCTTTAAAGAACAAATAGTATTTGAATATCACCTGTAAGCATTTTTATTAAAAATATGAACTAAGTTTTAGTGACATTATTTATGTGAACATTATGATTGACCTGACTAATTTTTTTTGAATGTTGATTGGCCCTTCAGAGTTATACAAGTACCTGCTGTTTTTCTGTATAAACACACAAAGACATGTGAGGGAAATAAATAAGATTACACAGGTCTGTGAAACAAGACACACTCCTTTTCTCCTTTTTTTCTTCTGATTTTTTTTAACCATAAGCCATATGTTTATGTCACAAACTCAGAAACAACAAAATAAACAAAAAACCCTTTTCAATTAAGTTGTTTGAGGAGCATCATTTCAGCGTATCAGTCTATCAGTATTGCTTTTGACATTTCCAGGAAGAAAAATAGGACACAATTTTGGTGTAGGTTTATCCATAAACATTTGGATTTATTTTTTAGAAATATAATGTGACCTAAAATTTATTACATGTGTTTCATATATTATATGTGATGAATGTGTATAATGTGTATAATGTGTAAATGTGTATAATATATACATATACATATATATATGTATGTGTATATATATTCTAATATTTGGTCCTCATAATGACTTGCATGAAGGAGATACTACTTTTAATATCTGTATTATAAAAATGAAACATTTGAGAATCAAAAAAATCTGATGACACTTGTCAACTTCACACAACTAGAAATAACACTAGACTATAGATCTTTTGATTGGTGAAGGAATATAATGTGTGTGTATGTTATGATATACATGTAGCTACACAAATATGTTGATAAGACAGGAAAATAAGTATTCTTTTGCCCTTATTTTACATGAAGATATTTTTAATAAGAATTTCTGTTATAATTTTGTTATAATTAAGTCTTAACTCCATTGTGTATTAGCTTCAGGACTTCGACATATCTGAATCAATCTCTTCATTTTGTAATTGGGCTCATTATGATACCAGCTAACCTAACTTTCAAGGTTTCTCCAAAATGAATGAGAAAATGTTATTCAATGGTCAAGTGTTATACAAATATTAGCTTTGTAAATATAATTTAGAATTGAAAAGGGCAGGCAGTTTTAAGAATATTGATATTTGATATTGCTTTGTATACTCCATTGGTTTCAGAAAGAATTTAATAGACTAAAGATAATTTCTCTTCACAGAACTGAGAAAGATATGGTGCAGTAGTCTTTGTCTCTCACCCAGGAGGGTCTCCAGAAAGCCCTAGTCATAAATATTATATCTGTGAGGGATTGTAAAGATCTAGCCTCGTAGCTAATTTGACAAATACAAAAATTGAACTTCAGAAAATACTATGAAGATTCCAAGAGCAGAAAGTAACTGAGTGGATCTGAAAAGAGGTGTTTTGTTTCCAGATGAATACAGTTCCCATAGTACTAATGCTGCCTCTGAAAATGTTTGTTGTGTAGGCAATAACTTCCTCTTTGTGTATTGAATGCACTCATGTGTTCTTTTCCTGAGTCTATCCATTCCCTATGATCTTGTGTTGGTGTTTCTGAGTGTTTCTGATTTCATGTTCTCAAAGACAGGGTTTCTGTGCCTTTACATCTGCCAACTATAATTATTTGTCAGAACTCACCAAATTCTCAAAATTGTTTTGAGTGTTGTAACTTTGTCCAGCTTCCACCTAATGTAATAATTTCTGGAGGGAAAAAAAAGGTTTGTTATTTAAGGTTTTGTAGGTTTATAATGCAGTGGAATATTATTCAGCTTAAAAAAAAAGTACTGTCATTTGCAACAACATGAATAAACCTAGAGCATATTATGCTAAGTAAAATAAGTCAGTTACAGAAGGGCAAATTATACTTGTATAAAGCATCCAAAACAGTCCAAGTCTGGGTGGTGAGCACACAATGCAATATATACTCATAGACAGTGTACTATAAAAATTTATACTTGAAATAACCAATATCCCACAATAAATTTAATAAATAAAAGAGTCAAATTCGTAGAAACAAAAAGTAAAATGGTGGTTGCCAGGGCGTGAGGAAATTGGGAAATTGGGAGTGGCTGCTCAATTGGTATAAAGTTTCAGTTATGTTGAATAAATATGTTCTTAATATTTGCTGCACAATATTTTGCCTATAGTTAGCAACTTGGTATTGTGTACTTAAACATTTATTAAGACAATAGATTACATTCTCAGTGTTCTTACTATAAGATTTTGTGATTAAAATATTGTTGAATACCCTGCTGAGTCAAATCAGAACAAAGACAGCATCTATGTAAATTTAGAAAGAACATTGTGTCAGTTAATTTAGAATATGAGGGCTGTCCAGAAAGTATCCAGCCATGTAACATGAAAAATAAAAGCATTTATGGCTGGATTTTTTTGTGTACAGCCATCTTATATATACAATTTATATGTATAGTTGTGAAAAAACTTACTTTAAAGCTTAAATAATCATGGTTAATATTATTTGAAGTCCCCATTCTTAATTGTAGCTGTGTCTGTTTTTTACTGTCATTGAATTGGCATTGGGCCACCACCCTTTTCTTTTTCTTACCTGAGATGTGGAAATTCAGGTTCCACTGGCAGATAGGTGCTTACTCTTATTCCCTGTTCATTGTCTTGTTTGTTAATGTTGTAACTGCTCAGTCCAAGATGGATGTTATTTATAGATGGGCTCCAATTGCTTCTCCCTCTAAGTGTAGCCAGCTAGAAGCACAGAGGCTACAGGAGACAGAATCCAAGTTGAAGTGGAGAAAGTGAAAAAGTCAAAATGGGACAGAGGCCACTGATCTCTACTCAGAGGTAGAGATGTGCTTATGGTCTGGGAACTTACACCCTGACCAAATGTAACCAGTTTTTTCCTGTCATTTTGTTCCAATTAACTAAAAATCACAAGTCAAATCTAATAGTGCAATTGGTATTTTCATCATATTTATTGGCAGTGGGCGGTTCTTCTTTGGGTCTCCTGATGCCAAACTCATTGCCATAGAGATACTGCACTGGGATGAATTAACAGCTGAGTTGATTTTAGAAAGTGAACACAAGTCACCAAATACCAAATTGCTCAAAATTAGGCCGAGAAATTAGGGTTCAGAGAGCGGAAGGCTGTAAGCCATTCTCAGATGCAGCGATTTCAGAAAATTTGACTAATATTTTTTGCACATGAATGTTTATAGCAGCTTTATTTATAGTTGCCAAAAAATTGGAAGCAACTAATATTCTCTTCCATAGAAGAATGAATAAACAAATTGTGGTGCATTCATACAATATTAATAAAAATAAATGAACTAGCAAGCCACAAAAAGAAATAGTGGAACCTTAGCATATTGTTAAGTGAAAGAAGCAAGTCTGAAAATGTTACATGCTGTATAATTCTAAATACATGACATTTTTTTTCTTTTTCTTTTTATTATATTGGTTTCAGGTGTACAGCACAGTGAAAAGTCATTTACATAACTTATTAAATCCTCATCTAGTTCTCCTCTGACACCATACACAGTTATTACAATGTTGTCGACTATATGACCTATGCTGTATTTTATATTCCTGTAAGCTATTTTGTGACGATGAATTTTTACTTCTTGCACCCACCCCTCCAGCTCTCCTCCCATCACCCCAACAAATCTAGTACCAATGTGACACCACACAGCGTTACTGCTACCTTATTGACTATGTTCCCATGTTATATTCTATATCCCCATGATTATTGCCTTGTAACAATCAAATGAAACTTATCAATCCCTTTTCCTTATTTTACACACTCTCTCATCCATCCTCCTATCTAAAAGAAGTCCCTCTAACATTCTTTGTAGCTGGTTTGGTGGTAATAAATTCCTTTAGCCTTTTCTTGTCTGAGGAGCTCTTTAATCTCTCCTTCAATTTTGAATGCTGGCCATGCTGGATATATTAATCTTGGTTGTAGATCTTTGCTTTTCATCATGTTGAATATTTCCTACTATTCTCTTCTGGCTTGCAAATTTTTTGATGAGAAATCAGTGGAGAGTTGAATGGGTGTCCCCTTCTTAGTTACTCTTGCATTTCTTGCTGCTTTTAAAATTTTCTTATTTTCTTCAACTTTTGCCATTTTAATTATGATGTGTCTTATTGTGTTCCTCTTTGGGTTCATCTTGTTTGGGAATCTCTGTGTTTTCTGGGCTTCTGTATCTATTTCCTTAACCAAGTTAGGAGTAGTTTCAGTCACTATTTCTTCAAATAAATTCTTTTTTTTTCCTTTTCTCTTCTTCAAATAAATTCTTGATCCCTTGTTTTAATTCTTCTCCTTCTGGTAATCCTATGATGCGAATTTTGTTAAACTTAATGTTGTCCCAGAGGAATCTCAAACCATTCTCATTTTTTTGGGATTGCTTTCTTCTATTTGTTGTTCTGATTGGGTGCTTTCTGCTGGCTTTTCTTGCAAATCATGCTTTGCAATTCTGCGTCACCTAGTCTAGTGATTTCTTTTATTTCATTCTTCATTTCAGTTAATTTAATCTTTATCTCTGTCTGGTCCTTTATAATAGTTTGTATGTCTTTCTTTACACTTGCCATCTCTCTGTTAAAATTATCATTAAGTTCCCTGAGCATTTTTTTTTTTGAAGAGGTTGTTCCCTGGCTGGGAATTGAACCCAGGCTGTGACATTTAGAGTGCCTAAGCCTAGCCACTAGACCACCAGGAAACCCCTCCCTGAGCATTTTTTAAATCATTTGAGGCCTGTGTCTGATAGATTGCTTGTCTTCATCTTTTTACTTTGATTTTCTGCGGTTTGAATTTATTTTGAGCTCCCTTTCTCCAGTTTCTCATTCTGGCAGCCTGTTTGTAGATATTCTACTTCTTAACCCAACACTTGCTGCTGTAGTTTCTTTGGTCTTTGCTGCTAATACCAGGCAGACAGAGGTCTGGAAGGGGAAAGTGGAGTGGCTAGGTTTCACGGCTTTGTTTTCTTCCTGCGGGTATGGGTCATGCAGGTGGTGTTGGCTTATGACTTTCTGTTCTGAGTTTGTCCTGAGGACTCTGCCATGAGCCTTGGGGTTAGTCCTATATGATAGTCTCTCAGACTGGGCTGGTTGTGGGCCAAGAAACATGGATACAACTTTCTCTGTCTTTCTCTTTCCTGGCTGAAGCAAGGTCACCCTGCAGCTCCTCACTGCCCATGTCGCTCCCTCAACTTTTGGAACAGGAATGAAGTTAGTCTGCTGTATCTCTCAGACCTGGTCAGCACCTCCTGGGGACTAAAATGGGATCTGGTTGTGGTGTTTCATGGCCCCACCTCTGGGCCTCCTTTTCTCTGTTTCACAAACTGAGTGAGGTCCGAAATGCTCACCCTTTTGCCTTTATCTTACTCTCTTCCACTGTGGTAGAGTTACAAGTGGAGACCAACATGGCCCATGTCTCTGCACTTTCCCTTGTTTCTTCTCCTTTTGCCCCCTGACCACATGCAAGTACTTTGATGTAATGAAGTAGTTTCTTAGCTGTGCTTGTGCATTGTGTAGAGAGTCCTTAGTTGAGTTATAAATGTTTTATTCTTTGTAATCTCCAGGAGAGTTCTTCAAGGCTCCCTCTCATGCTGCTGTTTTGTTGTTTCTCTTAAATTTGACTAATTTTAAGTTGATTTCTCAATTTTACATGTTATTGAGAAACAAAAAAAATATTTATGCAGATTATTCATGATCATAGGTATATTAGAAATATGTTTGTTTAGTTTAAAATGTATTTTTCTACTCATAATTAGGGAAATAGTTTCCTGCCAGGCTGAGAGGACAGATTGAGCAATGTTACTTTTTAAGCAGTGTTACTATTGAGCAATGTGAAGTCCCTGGGCAGAATAAGTTGAAAGGAGATTCATTTTACTATTTTATCTCCTGAGTTCATTTTTTTCCATCTATTTCATCATCCAGAAACTTTTATACTGTATCATTGTATGTAGGAGACACTAAATAAATATCTGCTGAATGTTGTATGAATAAGTGGTCATAGACAGCATTACCCTAATGACATAAACAACCTCTTAGTTTAAACAAAAATACCATGACTTATTTTGTAACCTCCAAAATTTCTGATTTCTACTTGTCTTGTTGTTAATCTAGAAATAAATGTAATTTTAACATCTTTCCAGCCATACTTCAACAGATATTGAAGATCCCAATGATGACTTGGTGCATAGTGAGAACTTATCAAATGTGTTTTAGATGAAGAAATAATAATATTGAGAACAAAAGGGGAAACAAAAAATAATTCCCACGAAAAAGTAGAGTGAAATTTAATGTATTTGAATCTAATGGTAAACACTATGTTTGTTATTAATGTTCATTAACTCCCACTAGTTTTTAAAAACTAGTTTATAAAGGTATGAGTAACACATAAAAACCTGTACATATTTAACATATACCACCTAATGAGTTTGAAGATAAGTATATACCCATGAAACCATTACAACCACCAAGGCCATACCACCATCTCCTAAAGTTTCAATTCATTACCATTATTATTATTGTTATTATTATTATTATTACTATTATTATTATTAAGTGTGATAAGAACACTTAAGATCTATCCTCTTAACAAATTTTAAGCATACAATACAGTATTTTTAGTTGTAGGTACTATTCTGTAAAGTAGATCCACAGAACTTACCTTGCATAAATGAAATTTTGTATCCTTTGACAAACATCTTTCCATTGCCCTTCACAGTCACCATTCTACCTGTCTTTCTATAATTTTGACTATTTTAGATTTCACTCATAAAGACATCATATTGTACTTTTTGAGTGGGCTCTGGGTTATTTTATTCAGTATAAGGTTTATCCATGTTGTTGTAAGTGGCAGAATTCATTTTGTTGTAAATGCTAAATAATATTTTATTGTATGTATATACCACATTTTCTTAATCCAGTCACTAGATCTTTGTCAATATCTATCTTTTGTCCTTTTGATAACAGTCATTCTCACAGGTGTTTTGTAACTTCTCATTTTGTTTTTAATTTACATTTCTCTGATAATTAGTGAATAGTCTCTTCAATAAATGGTTCTGGGAAAATTGGATATCCACAAAAGAATAAAATTGGACTTTATGTTACACCACACAAAAAGATTGACTCAAAATGGATAAAATACTTATGCATAATACCTGAAATTTTCAAGCTCTTCAGGTGAAAAAAGAAAAAACATAGGGAAAAAGCTTCTTGACATAGGTCTTGGCAATAACATTTTGGATAATACATATAAAGTTCAGGCAACAAAAGCAAAAATTAAGAAGTAAAATTACATCAAACTAAAAAGCTTCTGCACAGCAAAGAATCAATCAACAAAAAGAAAAGGAAATCTATGAAAAGGTAGGAAGTATTTGCAAACAATGTATTTGATAAGGGGCTAATATCCAAAATACATAAGAAGGGGTTCCCAGGGTTTCGTGGTGGTGTAGTGGCTAGGCTTTGGTGCTCTCACCACCACGACCTGGGTTCAATCCCCACTCAGAGAACTAACAACAACAAAAAAAGAAAAAACAAACAAAAATAAAACAAAACAACAAAATACATAAGAAACTCATATAAATATTATGACCATCATTATATTTTCAGGTGTAAAAAAATACTAATTAGACTTTTACACACTTCACAAAGTGATAGCCACAAGTCTACTACCCATTTGACATATCACATAGCTATCATAATACTGTTGACTATATTACCTATACTGTAGTCTGTATCTTATGGATACACACACACACACACACACACACACACACACACACATATATATATATATATTTGAGTTATTATTGGCATTCAATATTACTTTATATTGGTTTCAGATGTACAGCACAGTGGGTAGACATTTATGTAATTTTTGAAGTTCTCTCCCCATTTGACACTATTCATGGTTTTTACATTATTGACTATATTCCCTAAACTGTATTTCGCATCCCCATGACTATCTTGTAAACACCAATTTGTGCTTCCTAATCCTTTCACCTTTCTTACCCATCCCCCAACCCTCACCCATCTAGCAACTATCAGTTTGTTTTTCATATTTATGAGTCTATTTTTGTTTTGTTTGTTCATTTATTCTGTTCTTCAGATTCCACATATAAGTGAGATCATATGGTATTTGTCTTTCTCAGTGTCACTGATTTTACTAAGCACAATAACCTCTAGGTCTAGATATATCAGCAAAAATATTACTTAGGCCAATATCTGAGAATTTACTTCTTATATTTTCTTCTAGGAGTTTTATGGTGTTGGGTCTTACATTTAAGTCTTTAATCCATTTTGAGTTTATTGTTGTATATGGCATTAGAAAGTGGTCCATTTCCATTTTTTTGCATGTATTTGTTTAGTTTTTTTAGCACCCATTTATTGAATAGATTACCTTTACTTATTGAATAGACTATCTTATCCCAATGTAAATTCTTGCTTCCTTTGTCATATATTAACTGACCATATAGGCATGGATTTATTTCTGGCTTCTCTATTTTTTCCCATTGATTACTGTGTCTGTTTTTATGCCAATACCATGCTGTTTTGATTACTATGGCCTTATAGTATAATTTGATATCTGGCAGTGTGATACCTCCAGCTTTGTTTTTTTTTCCTCAGGATTGCCATGGCTATTCTAGATCTTTTATGGTTTTACATAAATTTATTCTAGTTCTGTGAAAAATCACACTTGTATTTTGATTGGAATTGCATTGAATGCTTTAGGTAGTATGGATATCTTAACTAGGTATAAGGTTATTCAATTAATCAATTCTTTTCAATGAATGATGCCAGAATAACTAGATATACTCATTGTAAAGTCATAAATTCAAACTCTCCATGGCACAATACAAGCAGCTTAATGATAAAGCCCAACTTAGTTTAAGATACTGGTTAAAGTATTAGGTTTTTAAACAAAAAAATGAAAACCCATAGATACAGACAAAAATTCAGTGGTTTCCAGAGGGTAAGGTAGAGTAGTAGAAGAGGGAAAACAGGGTCAAATATATGATGATGGAAGAAGAAATGACTCTGTGTGGTGAACACACAATACAATCTGTAGATGATTTATTATAAAAATGTATACTTCAAACCTATATAATTTTACTAACCAATGTCACTCTAATAAATTTAATAAATAGGAAAAATATCAGGTTTTTGCAGAATATTCTAATGTTTCTAGTTAGAATTTCTATCGACAAGAACCTGAGAAGATGAATTTGTAATTAAGCCCTCTTTTTATTCTTATAAACATTGAAGTTGAGAATCATTGGACAAATATACCAATTTTTTAACTTAAAATTCAATAAAAACTTTCATTTTGTCTCTGCATTACAGTCTTAGCTATGAAAATTTCTACTTCAGAATTCATAACAAATGGACTAAACTTTCAATGCAGACATGGGCTAATTATGTTCATGATTCCTACTCCCAAGGTTCCTCAACTAATGCTACCTTTGAGAAACTGGCAACATTATTTTTAAAAATAAATGTGACTTGTAATTAACCCAAAGACTGTGTCTCTAAGGCAGTAGACCCAGTCTTAGGAGTCCAACAACCACAGTATTTGTTTCTAATAACCATATCCCAAGTTGTTCATCAGACTAAACATAGTGACTTTGGCTGGAGAAGTGAGAGTCTTGATGGGTAAGTGGCGGCTACCACTATTGATGGAGGTATCAGTTTCTATCTCAAGGTAGATTTATTCTCTTCTGCTGTTATTTCTTTAGGTTCTGATCTTTGACTTAGAGTCTATTTTTCAAGGTATTCCAAATAATGAATAGCTGCTTCTGCCTGAATGGAAAGGTGGAAAACAATATGGGTACTTACTAAGCAGTTGGAATTCTAACTAGTTTAGGACTTTGTAGGGACTGGACCTGAGTGATGATGGGTAGTGCTTGTAAACATCTCTCTCTTAACTTTCCAAGCAGATCAGTGATGACAGTTTCAGTAAATGGCAGGGTTAAGAAAGGGAATCAGGGACTACTTACAACTCAAAGTTTTAAGAGCAGTTGGGCGTGGTCCATTAATTTCTCTGATTTTATATTTTCAATGATCAGACTGGGTAATTTTTGCTGCCAGCTAAATTTTCCTTTTTTTACATTTTTAGGTTGGTTCACTCTTGGATTATAAAACAGGTATTTACTAAATCTTCACTTCTTTCTCTGCTGTGTACTCACTGATGTACAGTTTTAGCTATAATAGAAATCTGATACTTAATCTCCATATTATTAAGGCAAATTCAATACTTTGATCTGTACAAAGTAAAAATTCTTTTGACTATATAAGGCTGTCTACATAATTTCAGTTAATTGATTGATGCTTTCATTAAAATAAATATTTAAGTATCACAAAATTATGCAGATTTGTTCCTATTTTGAAGTACATAGTACTCTCCAGTATTGAAATATTTAAATTCAGATTGCATAAAATCTCTGTGGAGTATCTAAGGTGTTAGAAAAATAAGGTGTGTAAGTGTTATCTCCAAGGATCATAACTTGAATTTCATTCATAGGTTCTATAATATTGTAAGGTCACATTAGGGATAACCTAACTAGAGAATCTTGGATTCCCTCAATTGAAAAGGCTTTTTGGAGTCAGTATTCAACTCTTAACCTAAATCAAAATTTCTTTTGCAAAATGTTATTCAAGGAGCCTTTCCTTAAGTACTTTCCATGCATCTTAACAGTTTACTACAGTTATTGTTTACCCTATCCTCTTTTAATTTTAAAATAAGAACACTAAATATCCAAGTTAAGTGTTTTTGTTCAAAGATACACAAAGCTAGATCTAATATATAGATCTTATTACTACAAATTGAAGGCTCTTCTACCTTAATTTTATATTCTGGCTGGAAGTTCTTTTTTAAAATTTTTTGCTCTTATATCTTTCTATCCATACTACAGATCTAACACACTGTGGTGATCTCTGATGTCTTCTGGAACAGATGGGGGCTGTCTTCTTAGATGAGCTCTGTCACTGGGTTTCCAAATACCATGAAAACAGCTAATACATCAATCACCCAATTCATTTATACTGTGGAATTATATTAGTAGTATGTTAAAAAAAAACATGCAAATGAAATCATCTGTCTTTGTGAGTATGAATGACAAATCCTTTTTTTGTTTTTTGTTTGTTTGTTTGTTGGTTGGTATTGAGTGGATACAGGCACACTTTGGAATCAGAATGAAGTGATGGTATAGTGGGGATTAAAGGTAGATTAGTTGAAAAGTTGAAATGATATCCAGAAAAAGTCTTGAGAAAATGGTAAGACAAGGATGAATACTGACCATAAATTTAGATTTTCCTCAGTGCCTTGAAATATACATCCAGGAGAAGATATGTAATGGAACTTTTGCCTTTCTTGATATAGAAAGCATGTAACTACTATACACACATATGTATATAATGGGATTATATATGGCATATACATCCTTTATATTTATTTATTTTTATTTTTTTTAGTTTTCTAAAGGAATTTAATTTTTTTATTTTCAGTATGAAGTGTACAAAACAATATTTTGTTTATACATTTATACACCACACAATGATAACCCCAATAAGTTTATTTCCCATCTGACACTGTACATATTTATTATAGTATTTTTTACTCTATTCTCTATGCTGTACTTTATATCCCTATTATTATTTTTTTATAGCTGTCATTTATTGTTATTTGGTATTAGTTTCAGGTGCACAGTGTATTGGTTAGATATTTATATAAGTTATGGAGTGATCCCCCTAATAAATCTAGTACCCATCTGACTATACTTATTTTTAATAGAAATATTTATTTTAAAAATTAAAAATTCTTTTTTTAAAATTTATTTTTATTGTTAGACTTATTGGGGTGACATCTGTTAGCAAGGATTACATAGGTTTCAGGCATACAATTCTCCAGTGCATTGTCAACTTGTTGTATAATAAGTTCATCACTAATGTGACTTCTCTTTTCATCACCATATATTTAGCTCCCCCTCCCTCCTCTCCCACTTTCTCCCCCTTCTCCCCTCCCCTTCTTATTATTTGTGTAAAAGTGCTTTAAAACCAGCATATGTGAGTATCCTAATACTAAGTTCAAATGAATGATTATACCTACTAAGTTTAGGACCAGTTTCTAATAAGAAAGAATAGAAATTATCTCTAAATTCCAAGGATAGATACAATGAGTTTCAAAATTTTCTAATCATTTAACTTAGAGTCTAGAAAGCTAAGGTTATTTACTGACTAGAAAAAATGCAAAAACAAAACATTCTGCTAGCAGTTGCAAATAATTCCTCAATACAAAATGATGAAAAAATCTATAAATACGCTAAAAAGTATGTAAACAAAGTCTTAATAAAACCAATACATGCAAGATGATTTTGCATCCAGGGGACATTTTTCTTAACTTATTAGGCTTGGGGAGTTGGAAAACACATCTGTTATTTAATATAAAACCTAAAATGACTTTAGAAATAATTTTTTCTAGCTGTCTGCAAACTAAGGATAGTAGCAGAATATTCAAAAGAAATCTTAATTGCCATAACAATATATAAATACCAAGGATTTATGGCAGGAGAGTGGGACCTGCAAAACTGACCAAGTCTCCCTTTCTCGCATGCTGTGACAAGCTTTGACCATTTTTGCAAAACTCTCTTTCTCTCAGTTTCTATAAGGCACCTCAGAATGGGCAAAGTGAAGTGTATTGCAAAATGCCACAAAGTTTATGAGTCTCTTTCTACCACTCCTATGATTCTTCCCTTTTTTAAAACTCATGTTATCTTCTGTTCAATCTTTGGCTCAGTGCTCTAGTTTACAGAACCAGTAGTGTTTCTAATTGATTTCTTGTCAGTCAGTCTCATTAATAACACTAAAGGATTTTTTCCGATTATTTGGGTACCTACATAAGATTGTTGAAATGAATAATTAACATAAGGTATATAATATTCTTGCCACATATCTTAGCATTTAATAAATCATAAATAAACACAAATCCCCTTATACTTTTACTCAAAGATCATCTAATTCTTTCTCTCCCTTCTTATTTTATGGTTGGATGAACTGATGTTTACATGCTCGTGTGTAAGCACTACTATTTTTTATGCCATGTTCTGATCAAGTTCAGATAGCAAAAGTTAATTATGTTTTTCACTTTTTGAAGGCTAGTTTCCTTGAACTTCTGGTGAGCAAGAATAGCACAAAAACTCATAAATAAGAAACATGATAAAACTTTAGAAAATTCCATAATTCTAGGCTAGACAGATTACATGTTGCTAGCATTAAGCAAAGCTTCATAATTTGTTGTCAGGTATTTTGCTGCATATTTAGTTTTCATTTTTATTTTAGCAGACATTTTTGAGAGAAAATCAAGGAGTTCCACTGAACATCTGGAAATACCTGCTACATGTACTCTTTGTGCTGAGTTTCCCATACATCTGTACTCTCCTTTAAGAATCCTGGCCTCTGTCTCTGTCCCTGATTCTTTTACATAAAAGTGCCCTCCATGGAGTGGGTCAATGAGACCTTGGTGAGAGAGTTTGTCTTCCTTGGCTTCTCATCTCTGGCAGAGTTGCAGTGGCTGCTCTTTGTTGTCTTCCTTCCCCTCTACCTCTTCACTCTGGGCACAGATGCCATCATCATTTCCACCATTGTGCTAGACCGAGTCCTTCACACCCCCATGTACTTCTTTCTTGCCATTCTCTCCTGCTCTGAGATTTGTTACACCTTTGCCATTGTACCCAAGATGCTCGTTGACCTGCTGGCCCAGAACAAGACTATCTCCTTCCTGGGCTGTGCCATCCAAATGTTTACCTTCCTCTTCCTTGGCTGTTCTCACTCCTTCCTGCTGGCAGCCATGGGTTACGATCGCTATGTGGCCATCTGTGAACCTCTGCGCTACACAGTGATCATGGGACAGGGTGTGTGTATGAGACTAGTGGCTGCTGCCTGTGCCTGTGGCTTTACTGTTGCACAGATTGTCACATTCCTGGTATTTCACCTACCCTTCCACTCATCCAACCAGCTCCATCACTTCTTCTGTGACATCTCTCCTGTCCTTAAGCTGGCAACTCACCACTCCCGCCTCAGTCAGATGGTCATATTCATGCTTGGTGTATTTGTCTTGGTTATTCCATTATTACTTATTCTGGTCTCCTATATACACATCATCTCTGCAATTCTAAAAATTTCATCCTCTGTTGGAAGATATAAGGCCTTCTCTACATGTGCATCCCATCTCACTGTGGTAACTGTTCATTATGGTTGTGCTTCTTTCATCTACTTGCGGCCCAAATCCAGTTACTCTTCAAGTCAAGATACCCTAATATCTGTGTCTTATACCATTCTCACTCCTTTGTTCAACCCAATGATTTACAGTCTGAGAAATAAGGAATTCAAATCAGCCCTTCAAAGAGTAATGGGCCAGCCCTTATGTGCTGTTAATTAAAGAGCTAATTTAAACTATTCAGTTAATGGTGTGCCTTTTATATGCCAAATAAAATGTATGCTTTTACACATTTTTCTCATTTAAGTGTCAGACACACTTTAACATAAGAATATCTTACATATGAGAAGAATGAGGGTCAAAGAAGTTAAGGCATTCTGGTTTTCCAGCATCAGTGATACTTTAAGAATACAGATATAAAGGATTTCTCATCTAGAACAAATTTTATCAAATTTTATTGCTTTAAATGTTGATTATTAAAAAATATGTCAATTTATGAGAACAAAGATGCAACCAGCTGTCTAGTGTCAAGAAACAGAAGAAGAAAATATATCTATTTCTACCCCTCTTACTATTAGTTCTCTCTTTCCTGAGGACAACAGGCAACGAACTGTTTTGGTGCCTGATTTACCTCTGCAACTTATATATTAAAATGGCTTTGCCTTCACTTGTAATTGTTTTGTCCTTTGTTTGATATTATAACTTTATAATGAAATCTCCTTCATGTATACTTATATATGTGTATATATATCATATTTATAATATATGTATTATATACTAAGGGGGACCTTCCCAAAAGAAATTCATTTATAAAAAATTGTGTTTTGGGAGTTCCCTGATGGTGTAGTGGCTTAAGGCTTCGGCACTGGCACTGTCAGCGTTGTGGCCTGGGTTCAATTCCCAGCCAGGGAGCTACCCACATACCAAAAAGCAAAAAAAAAAAAAATTGTGTTTTTACTGTTACATGTTTAAACTTCAGTTCCTTCAAAGTACACCTATTGATAAACTTTTTTCACTGCTCAAAATAGCTTTTGAACTTGTCAATTTTGATGCCTTTTAGTATTTCTGCTGTTTTCTGTTTCACCTCCTTCACATTGGCAAAATGTTTCTCTTTGAGAACTTTCATCTAGGGAAACAAAAAAGTTGCTCATGGAGAGATCGAGTGAATAGCGAGGATGGAGCACAGGTAGGGTGACCAGACGTCCTGTTTTAAATGAGAAGAAAATAACAAAATTGTCCTGTTTCAAATGGTATGTATGGTCAGTCTACGGACACCTTGAATTTAGCCCAGTGAGATGAGGCTGACCATATGTACCATTTGAAATGGGACAGTACTGTTGTTTTCCATTCCATTTAAAATGGGAAGTCTAGTCTAACATTATTATTATTCATTTTTTATATGTGCCCAGTTGGGCACTGTGAAGATAATCAGGTCTTTGCATTTCTCAAGGTGACATAATTCTGTATTCATTCATGTTTTCCCAGATGATGCTTCTTTTCTTCGGAGAAGCTTATTTTTAATTTTATTTGCACATTTCACATCATATTTCATGGCAATCTCAGCTACTCTCACTTTTCCTCTAAAGCCTTCCTTGTTACCTTGTCATACTCTGCCAATGGTATTGAAGTTCTCCCTACCTTCTTTGTATTCTCATGGCACTCAGGACTTGTTTTTATTATATTTTATTATTTAACATATTTATTAATTGCTTAATATGTACCAGACTTTATTTTAGTTACTTGAAATTAATAATGAACAAAATATGAACAGTTGCAGTAAAAAGGTAAACCCTGAAAAAAATAATTTACCACAATTTAAAATCTATTCTCTGAAGAAAAGTATGTGGAGGTGTAGAGAAAATACTAAAAGAAATCTAATTTAGATTGAATAATGTGCAGTTGGCCTCCCTGGGTAATTGACATTTAACCTATAACTTGAAGGGTAAATAGAAGTTACTAGGTAAAGGGGATTATTTGGGGAGATCCTTTCAGATAGAAGAAGCAACATGGACAAAATTTCTGAGGCAGGAATGGGCTGGATGAAATGAAGGCAAGCATGACTTTTTTTTTCTTTTCTCTACAACAAATTTGAATTTACTGGAGGCACACATTTTATATTAAACATGATTTTGTCAACTCTATGTCTGGTATAGTTCCTGAATGGATGGGATATTTGTATTATGAGTTACCTGTCATAATTTCTACCTCCAAGCTTGCTCAGCAACCATTATGGCCTTCCTGTCTTGGTGAATGTAAACTTGATGTATTCAGGCAGCCAAGCCATGCACTTGAAAGTTACCTTCATCATTTTTTTTCTTTCTTACACCAAACATTGTATCAACCACCAAGTCCTATAGATTCTACTGGCTTACAGCTTTTTCAGACATACCACTTTTTCATTTCTACAGTCTTGTCCTGTCTCTTTTGGATCATTGCAAGAACTTCAAAACAGCAGTAAGCAGGCTACCTGAATTAACTCAGGCCTCTTACTAGTCTTGTTCTCATCCCGCCTTGCCGTGTTGTCACCCTTTTCCTTTCCCCTGAAACACCATTCTCTAAATGTGGTGAAAGGCCAGTGTTGCAAAAGGCTTCCTTGACAATGTTTTATAAAATTATTCTAGTGCCAATCTTAGAGATTAATGCCAGCTCAGAAACTTTATTGGTATGACCAGAATGTCAGTCTCAGGTTCTTCCCGGTAGAATAGACTTAAATGTTTTTTCTTATTTTTCCATTGAAACCACTCTGAAATCTAAAGGAATTTTCTCTTTCAAGAGAAAAATGGGGAGACAAAGCAAGCAAGATCCCCAATTTCTATTCTATTTCCATGGAAATAATTAGCTAAATTACTCTGTTCAACAGCTGTGGCCTCCTTGACCAAATATGTTCAGTTATTTTACCAAATTATGCTTTTGTTCACAAAGGGAAAAAGTGAGGTAGCATAAAGGCATGTGCATAAATCAGATCTTAATATTAATAATGTCATATTCATTATTATTTTATATTAGTTTCAGGTGTTTAACATAGTGGTTAGACATTTATATAATTATGAAGTGGTCGTCCCAATAAGTCCAGTACCCACCTGACACGATACATACTTATTATAATATTATTGATGATATTCCCTATGCTGTACGTTATATCCTCATGTCTATTTTATAACTACCAATTTGTAACACAAAACAATATTGAATGTTAACTAAAATTGAAAAATAAAAAATAAAATTGATTTATTGAAAAAATATTGGGTTCTCTGGTGGTGTCGTGGCTAGGCTTCAGCGCTCTCAATGCTGTGGCCTGGGTTCGGTTCCCAGCCAGGAAGCTACCAGAAAAAAAAAAAAGAAAAACTATTAATAACATTAATTAAACAATAAACTACACATTTGAATTCCTATAAAAATACTTATTTCAGACAAAAAGAGACTGCAAATCTAAAAATCTAATTCATTGACCTGTTCTTTTCCTTTATGTCTTTGGACAAATAGTGTACCCAGATTGAACCTCAGTTTCCATATCTGTAATAACTTACATGTTCATGTTGTTTTCTACTTTGCAAACATTTTTAATAGTGTTTTGTTTAAACTTTCCAATACTTTTCTGTAATAGTTATTTTGAGTCTCATTTTTCAGATACCTGAAAAACCTATAAGCCAGTAGAATCTATAGGATTTAGTGGCTGATTCAATGTGTGATATAATTGCAAACTGAAGGAGTTAAGTTTTTTGCCCAAGTCACACAAATGCAAGGATGTACTTTAAACTAAGTTGCCGTCCCTCAGCAGGCCACGCTTTAGCTATTCAGTCTGACTCTCTGGAAAGACAGTTCTAATAATTACTAGAATTTATGAGTCATTCTAAATTAAATTTACAATATTCTGCACCCAAACTTGCTCTGCTATCTTTATGCATATCTTGGTGAACCCATCCACCCAGGCATTCAAATCATGCATGAGAAGATCATCTTCACCATTTTTTGCCCCCTCACACCACACGTTAAATCAAAACAGTCAGTAAGTCCTATAAGCTCTACTGGCTTAAAGTTTCTCAATTACATGCTTTTTTATTTTTACAATAACAATCATCCTGTTTCCTTTGTATCACTGTAAGAATTTCATGTCTGATTGTTCTCAATCTATTGTTCACACTACTACCAGAAAGATCTTAGATTTGTGAAGATTAAATTATATAAAATAGTTCAACAATGAGAACAATGTTTGCCATTTATTGAGCACTATTTTAAGTGTTAATTATCATCAATGTTATCATCTTTCTAAAATGAGAATTTCAAATAATGTCCTAGATTATAAATCTTTCAATAGCTGCTAACAAATTTAAAGGTAGATTTTAACACTTTAAGTTATTATTCCTTCCAAAGAACTTGCTATTCAAAATGATGCTCTGTTATATGCCTGTTTTAATTTTATGTATATTATTCTATATTTTCTTGAAATTTATTTCTTATTATTTGTCTATGTACTACTCAGATTTCAAAACTTCACTCAATCATAACCTCTCTAACAAGGTTTTATTGACCTCTATATTTTAATTTATATTTTTCTTCAACATTCTCTCACAGTGACTTGAATATCTCATATCTATATTTCTATTATAGCCCACCCACCTCATGGCATACTCAGTCAGTGCTTTCTTTGTCTCCTTCATTGGGGGTTAAATTTTTAAGGGGACTAGGTTTATTGGATGCACATCACCTAAACATAACACATTTCATAATGGAAGTAGGAACTACCATATATTGCCATGTATAATGCACTCCAGGGTATAATGCACACCCATGTTTTTGGCCCAAACTTTCAGAGAAAATACCTTTCATTTTATTCAAATTTTTATTTGTTTATATTTAGGTACATTTTTTTCTATTATAAAGGAATTTTAGCATTTATCATATTATCATATTCTTGTGCATACAGATATTATTATTGATTTCTAGAGTTACACTTTCAACTTATAGGCATAAATAAAAGAATTAAAAACATTTATATAGATATGGAATTAGTACTGCCCTTTTCTTTCCCCTCAAAAATTTGGACACAAATGTGTGCATTATACATGGGAAAATGTGGTAATATGCTTTTAGAAGGAAAAAAAATATATATGATGTCTCCAGGCTCTGCAACTGAGTACCCCCACACTACATTGCACCCTCAGATTTGTGTTTTGCTGATATCACTTATGAATCTATGGACACCTGCCAGTCCATTGCTGTGTCATTTCTCAAAACATACTCCTCTCCTGTGAAATAGAGGTTAGAGTGGATGATGAAAAAGCACTGGAAATTGTTGCCTCCAACTAAAGGATAAAAAGCAGGAACTGCAGAAGGAGGCCCGGGGGACAGAGTTACCAGGTTTTCTCTGCTGATAGTGTCCAGCAGTTTCTGTATTTGTAATGAGTTACTTCACTAGAGGGCCTAAAATAAGAAACCATCAAATTCTTCTAGCCTATTGTATAGTTTATTTTTTGATAACAGAAACTCATGTTTCATTTTCCCCTTGGATTATAGTTTCTAATTGAGAGAAGGCAAGATTCGTGTCAGAAGCAACATGGTAATGGTTCCCTATGGTGCTGGGTAGTAAAATTACCAAGCAGGGCATTTGCACTAATGCTGATAATCAGAAAAATGCCCTATAATAACACTCATTAGGGTTGTATCTGAGTCAAGCCATTCAGATGAGGCAAAATGAGTACTGTTCTGTGAATTTTTTTTTTAAGTTTTTTGTTTGAAAAATTTTAAGAGAATAGGAAAAAGATCTGTAGTATACTGGGAATGGTGCTTTGCAGCAAATTACTTGAACTTTTTCTTAAAAACCTTAGGCTATAATTAAGAAATAGGAAGAATACATTTCACTCCACCCCAAGACTCACATTTTGGGGAACGTGACACTCAGATTGGCCACTTTGTCTTTATTTCATAAATAACTTAAAGAATGATTTATTAGTTGACCTAAAATTTTATAGCACATTATGCCATCTCAAAAATGATAACTAGTTAAGTCTTTTATCTTATGTTTAATTAGAAATGGTTGGGATCTTTTTAAAATCATGATCTATGTATACATGATAGTGAAGGGTTGGAGGCCAGTAATAGGGAAAGTATTAATAGCTAGATGGGGAGATAAGATGGTACTCAGGTTAAGGTCTTAAGATTAGGAAAAAGTTGCAAAACAGCTATAGGACATATCCATAGCATTAATCTTAAGAAGGAAATAAAAATGTAAATATTTAGAAAAGGAAATAATTCAAAGTATAATTCTGGGCCACATATTTTTACTTCTGTTGTTTATTAAGTTTCGTATCTCAAATTGCAGAAGAAAAGACTATGACTCAGAAATATTAAATTATTTACTTACAGAAAATGTCAAAATAAGAATGTGAATTCATGCCTTTTAACTTCATATCTAATGCTTTCTTCAAATATATAGATCTTTCTCCAGTTTCTTTGCTCATTGGAAATAACTTTACCAACTATATGACTAATGTCAGCAAACCAGTTGTAATAATTTATTCATGTATTAATTTATTTTATCATTAATTTTCTCACATAGATTTTGAATATCTGCTATTTACTAGGAACTCTGATGTTAATGGGTGTAAAGATATACATGTGAATACATGGCACCTGGCACATAAACTTTTGTCAAATGAACAACATGGTATTTGTCTTCTAAGAGCTCTAATTGTCCTGTGTAAGAGATATCATTATATAAAATTATTTAAAATGTGAGCTGTTCTAGAATGTATGTTTTATGAGGGCAAAGCTTCTTATTTTGATCAGTGATGTATCCCAAATACCTAATGTAGTGACTGCAAATTAGTATGTAACAAATAATATTTGTTGAGTTGAAAGTAACCCTATGTGTACTTGGTTGGGAGCATTTTTTTTTAATGAGACATCAAAGGATCTGCTCAAATGAGAAAATAACATTGCTATAATATGGCATGGCTCACTGCATGCTCAATAAAATACATGAAGTTGCATATGTTTAAAATATTGGGATAATATCTGGGAGATAGATGAGATGAGTTTTGAAGGTAGTAAGAAATCAATTTATCAACACTTTCCTTTCTTATAAGGAATTTAGACTATTATAGTTTTCAGGGATAACTACAGAGTTGTGAATGACAAGTTACTTTGTTGAATGCAAATTTTAATGTCACTGCATTTACCACCTTTTCTCAGTGAAATTATTTTAATACCTACTTTGCATTTTATTCTCCTTGCATTTTTTTTCACACCTTCTCCAAGTAGTTCTCCATGTCTGGAATTCATTCTCAAAATCCTGTTTTCTTACTGCTATAATAACTCTGGAAAATCATGTTCACCAATTGTCCTTCTTAGGTCAAAATAGTAAAGGCAAAAAAATTTAGATCTTTAACTTGAATAAATTTCTCTCTTCTAATTTTCCCCTTCAGGTCCTACTATGAGAGACAAAAAGCAAATAATATTGAAAATAAAGAGTTCCTTCTAGGTTATCTAATTTGGTATTGTATTATCTTTCACAGTATTCTTGTCTAACTCTTTGTATTCCTGTTGTGTCTGTTGTAACTTCTCTGTTATTTCTCATTTTATTTATTAGTATTCAAATCACTTTCTTTTTTTATTTGTGAGTCTAGCTTGAGGTTTGCCAATTTTATTTACCTTTTCAAAGTACCAAATTTTCATTTTATTTATTTTTTCCTATTTTTTTTATTCTCAACTTCATTTATTTCAGCTCTGACTTTTATTAATTCCTTTATTCTACAGGCTATGGCCTTCATTTTTTTGGTTGTTCTTTAAGGTGTTATGTTAAATTGTTTATTCAAGATGTTTTTTGTTTGTTCTTGAGGTAGCCTTGTAACATTATAAACTTTCCTCTTAGTATTGTTTTTGCTGCATGACAAAAATTTTGGTGTATTGCATAATATTTTCATTTTTATTTGTCTGTATCTTCTGCTCTCTTGTTATTATTTCTTCTTTGATCCAAATGTTTTTTAGTAGCACATTGTTTTATCACTACATATTTGTGGTTTATCCAAGCTGTCTTCTGGTTGCTGATATTCAGTTCTGTTCTGAAAATATGCTTGATATAATTTCAATCTTCTTAAATTTGTTGAGATTAGTTTTGTGTCCTGATGTATGGTTTATTCTTGAGAATTTTTCATGTGTACTTGAGGAGAATGTGTATTCTGTTGTTTTAGGATAGAAAGTTCTATAAATATCTATTAAGTCCATTTGACCTAATGTATCATTTAAGGCTGACGTTTCTTTATTTACTTTTTGTCTGAATGGTATATTCATTGCTGTCTATGTAGTTTTCAGGTCCTCCACTATAAATGTACATTAGTCAGTTCCTTTCTTTAAGTCTGTTAGTAATTTCTTTATATATTTTGGTGCTTCCATTTGGGTGCATATGTTAAGTGTTTTGTCTTCTTGATAAACTGTCCCCTTTATCATTATGAAGTGTCTGTCCATCTTTGTCTTTTGTTACCATTTTTGTCTTGAAATCTAGTTTGTCTGACACAAGTATGGCTACATTTACTTTTCTTTGGATATCATTGGCATGGAATATCATATTTCATCCCTTCATTTTGAGGCTATATATGTCTTTGTAGCTGAAATGTGTCTCCTGAAGGCAGTATGTAGTTTTACTTTTTTATCCAACAACTACTTTGTGCCTTTTAATTATTGAATTTAGTCTATTTAAAATTTGGGTGATTATTGATATAGGAGGATTTCCTATAGCCATTTTATCTTTTGTTTTCTGGTTGTTCCATTGCTTCTTTTGCCTCGTGTTTCTGTTTGCTAATGTAGTTTGATAGTTTTCAATTATTTTTTCTCTGCTTCCTGTTTTTATGTTATGTGTCCTCTTTTTTTTTTTTTTGTTTCGTGGTTACCATTAGGTTTATGTAAACATATTTTACAAATAAAGTATTACTTTTTCTTTTGATTCGATCTTATCTTTATTCACTTGTGCAAGTTCAGTCTTTTTCCTTCTCCTTTTTTACGTTTTGGTTGTCACAAATTATCCTTTTTTATGCTGTGTATTCATTTAGAAATTGTAAAAGTTATAGTCTAATTTCAAAAAGCATTATTAAATGCATTTTCTTTTATCCTTTATTTTATAGTTAAGTGTTTGATACCCTTTTCTGTTTTTTTCTGTTTGTTAATCGTCTTTCTCAAAGTTTTATATACTTTTGTCTTTTTTTTTAGGTAAAAGGGCTCCTTAATTCAGGTCTTGTGGTAGTAAATATCCTTAGCTTTTGTTGATATGGGAAAGACTCTCTCTCTCTCTCTCTCTCTCTATATATATATATATATATATATATATATATATATATATATATATATAAATTTAGATGACAACTTTGCTGGACATATTATTTTGTGCTGGTGGTATCTTTCAATATTTTTAATACTTAATTCCATTCTCTCCTGACTTGTAAATTTTCCATTAAAAACCTGATGGTAATTTAATGGGAATTCCTTTGTTGTAAGTTAGTCTTTTATACCCAGCTTCCTCGAAAATGCTGTCTTTGTCATTAATTTTTGACACCTTCAAATAATGTGCCTTGGGGAAGACCTGTTAGGATTGAGGTAATTAGGTGTTCTGTTTGGTTCTTGGATTTCAGGATTCAGTTCTTTTCATAGGTTTGGGAAGTTGACTGTTTGAATAGACTCTATGTGCCTTTCTCCTTCTCTTTTCCTCCTGGTATATCCACTTATTCTTATATTGCTCTTTCTGTTGAAGTCAGATAGTTCTTGTAGAGTTTTTTCACTTTTTTAAATCTCAAGTTTCTCTATTCTTTCATCTGCATCATTTACAGATTTTTATCTTCGATATCACCAATTCTTTTCTTCCTGAGGTCTGCTGTATGTCCTAAGCCGGTTATTTTATTCTTCATCTCTTTTATTGAGTTCTTCAGCTCTAGGATTTGTTATTTATTTTTTAAATTTCAATATCTTTAGTAAAATATTCATTTTGTTCATTAATTTTATTTTGGAGTTTATTAAACTGCCTATCTGAGTTTTCTTGCATCTTATTGCATTTTTTCAGAAAGGCAATCTTGGATTTTCTATCATTTAAGTCATATATTTCTATGCTTTAAATTTCTTTCCTGGAGAATTTTCTTTCTTTTTTTGTTTTGTTTTGTTTTCTGAGTTGCTTTGCTACCTTGGTTTTTCATAGCAACTAATACATTATTCTTTTTTTCCTGGGCATCTATAGGAATGAATTCTATAGCAGGTGGATATAAAAAGATTTTTCTTTTGCTTTCCAGTAGGTGGCCCTGGAGTGTTTTATTTTCTCTCTTGTACTGCAGCATTGTATTTTCTTTTGTGCTGTTCTGGTTTCTCATGCAGTGGGAGATTTCCTGGGGAGCTGATCTTCTCCTCTCTGACCAAGTTGCCTTGATCTTAGGACACTACCTCTGTAACAGCATGTGGTGGGTGATATGGTTCTGAGCGTTTGAAACCTCAGTGCTGCCTCTGTAGCCAGATGTAGAGCTGTGTCTCAACAGCCCTTTGTTCCCCTACAAGGATCAGCCATGAAAGGTAGGGGTGGGGTGGGCTGGGAGAGGCACCAGGTGTGTTTGTGGCTTATAGCAATGGTGACAGCCAGACCACAACTGTACTGTGTGTCTGCCACTCAGGAACTGTCTTCCCAGTTCCCAGGGCTGTAGATATTGTGCTCTTTAATGTAACAATGCTATAGATTTTGGGGGGACCTGCTGCTAACACTGGGAGGGTGTGGAGGAGGTGAGCTCTGGGAGGATAGAAAGAGGTGGCCATGTTCCATGGCTTTGGTTTCTGCTTGGCAGTGAGGGCTGTCAGACACCAGTTGTAACATTTCTGTATTTGGTCTTTGCTTTGAGGTCTCTGCCCTGATGGCTCAGTTCAGCTGTATTATATTTGTATGCTGATATCTCAGGCAAGATTGCTGGGGACACAGGAAGTGCACCTGAGATCTCAATTTTCTGCTCTCCCAGGACTGAGCTCATCCTGTGACCTCCCATCTTTGCACTTCTCCTTTCCCTCCTTACTTGGTCTGCTATGCTTCTCATAGTCAGATGATGATTTTGATGTATACTTTGATAAATTTTTGCAGTGTTATCATTAATTCTGCTCATTACTGGCTGCCCTGATCTCTCTTTATCACTGATGCTCTCTCTTCCCTCAGAAAAAAATGTTTAATCTATTTATATGCTGCCATTTTCTTCATGGCATTAGCTCCATAAACTTGGACTAACCTGACCCTGATTGCACTTCCACTCTCGCCAAGTTTAATGAGAAATTCAATGTTTGTTCATTGCTCTTATTCAAGATTTGACATTCTTGTGATGGCACACAAAAACACGCAACAATGATGAACACCACTCAGTAAGACACTGCCACATGTCGACGTGAACGCAGTTGTGAAACACAGATATAGCAAGATTATGAAATCTTACCTAGTGATTTGCACAGTGCTGCCAATGTAAGTGCATAGTGGCAATTTCACAAACTTAATTGTCATAACTCATAAACCAATCAACAGTAAGGAAATTGATACAATCATCCTAAATCTCTCTAAAAGTAAAAGTTCAGGACTGGATGGCTTCGCTAGTAAATTCTGCAAAACATTCAAAGATGATATAATATCTGTCCTCCTCAAACTCTTTAAAAAATTGAAAAAGAGGCAATAATTCCTAACTCATTTTACGAGGCCAATATTACCCTGGTACAAAAATCTTGTAAAAAGTAACACACACATACAAAAATACCATCCAAGATCTCTGATGACCACAAACACAAAAATTCTAAAGAAAATACTAGCAAATTAAATTAAAAACTCATTAAAAAGATTATTTATCACAATCAAGTGGAGTAAATTTTAGAGGCACAAAAATAGTTTCTTATATACAAATTTATCTATATGATACATCACATTAACAAAAAAGGATAAAAATTATATGATCATATTATTAGATGCAGAAAAACAACTTACATTTATGATTAAAACACTTAATAAAATGGGTATAGAAAGAAAGTACCTCAATATAATAAAGGTAGTATATGACAAAACTCCAGCTAATATTATACTTCATGGTGAAACACTGAAAACTTTTCCTCTAAAATTAGAAACAAGACAGAGATGCCCTCTCATCACAGTTATTTAACATAGTATTGAAAGTTCTACACAGACCAATCAGGCAAGAGAAAGAAATAAAAGGCATCTAAACTGAAAGTGAAGAAGTTAAATAGTCACTTTTGCAGATGACATGATTTTTTTATATTAGAGAACCCTAAATACTTTACTAAAAACTATTAGAAACAATAAATAAAGTAAAGGGTTTAAAATCAATGTATAAAAATACATTGCATTTCTATATGCTAACAATAAAATTTTAGAAATAGAAATGAAGAAAACAATTTCTTTTGCAATTATAATAACAAAAATAAACTACCTAAAAATAAACTTAAAGATATGTAAAACCTATATATCGAAAACTATAAGACATTATTAAAAGGAAATGAAGAAGATTCAATGAGATGGAAAAATATTTAGTTTTCATAGACTGAAAGAATCAAGTAATTAAAATGCCATGTTATCTAAAGCAATATACAAATTTAATGCAATCCTCATTAAAATTCCAATGGCATTAAATAAAACAGTACAATAAATCAATAGATTTGTATAAAATAAAAAAAAAACCCCTGAATAGCCAAAGCAATTCTAAAAACAAAACAAAACAAAACAAAACAAAAGAAGCAAGCTGAAAATATCACACTCTGTTACTTTAACTTACACTATAAAGTGACAATAATCAAAACAACATGGTATTGGAAGAAAAACAGACACACTGACCAACTGAATAAAATTGAGAACCCAGAAATATGTATATTCACAAATATGTAGGCAGATAATTTTTGACAAAGGAGCCAAAAACACACAATGGAGTCAAAAAAGTCTTGTCGATGGATGGTGCTGGGAAAATTGAAAAACCATATGCAACAGAATGAAACTAAAGTGCTATCTGTCACCATATACCAAAATTAATTCAAAATGGATCAAAGACATTCACATTAGACATTGAAACAATAAATTTCATAACATAAGGCATAGGTACTAAACTTACGGGCTTTGGGTTCAGGGAGGATTATATGAATTTGATCTTAAATCAAGAGAAGTAAAAGCAAAAATAAATGAATAGGGGAGTTCCCTGGTGGTGTAGTGGCTAAGTTTCAGTGCTCTCAACACTGTGGCCTGGGTTCGATTCCCAGCCAGGGAGCTACCTAAATAAATAAATAAATAAATAAATGGGACTGTATAAAACTAAAAAGCTTCTATACAGTTAAAAAATACCACCAACAAAACAAAGAGGCAACCAACCAAATAACAGAAGATATTTGTAAACAACGCTTTTGATAAGGAGCTAATATGTAAAATACATAAAGAACTCATTCAGCTTAACAACAACAAAAAATCAAACAATCCAATTTAAAAATGGGTGGAGGACCTGAACAGATACTTCTCTAAGAAGCCATACAAATGTCCAACAGATATATGAAAGAAGTCTCAACTTTATTAGCTATTAGGGAAATCAGAAACACAATGAGATACCACCTCACACCTGTTAAAATGGCTGTAATTAACAACACAAATATTAACAAGTGCTGGTGAGGTTGTAGAAAAAAAAACCCTCATACACTGTTGGCAGAAATGTAAATTGGTACAGCCACTTGAAAAACAGTATGGAAGTGCCTCAATAAATTAAGAATAGAATTATTATATAACTGGGCATTTCTTGTTCTGGGTATTTAAGTCCCAAATCTGAAAACATCTATAAGGATATATGTACCCCTATGTTCACTGCAGCATTATTCACACTGACCAAGATATGGAAACAACCAAAGTGTCCTTTAATAGATGATTGGATAAAGAAGATGTGGCACCTATACACAATGGAATATTATTTGGCCATAAAAAATGAAATACTGTCCTTTGTAACAACATGGATGGATCTTGAGATTATCATGCTAAACAAAATAATTCAGACAGAAAAAGTTGGAACTATATGGCTTCACACATATATGGAATATAAAACTGAAAGCAACAAATGAACAAGACAAACAAACAAAAAACCAAAAGCTCATTGACACGGATAACAGTTTAGTGGTTACCAGAGGGTAAGAGAGGAGAAAAACTGAAGAGAGAAAGGCAGTTAAATGTATGATGATGAAAGGAAAACTGACTCTGAGTGGTGTACACCAATGCACTATATAGATAATGTATTATAGAAATGTACATTTGAAACCTATATGATTTTACTAACCAATGTCATCCCAATAAATATAACATACAATACAATAAACAAAAAATATATATTAACAAAATAAAGGATTAGATTATTTCCCCCAACATAATAGTTTTTATTTTATTTATATGTGTTATAAAAAATTAAAAGAAAACATAAGTTTAGTTTACTCAAATGTTTATAATATTAATACTCATTATTTTTTGATGATAGTTTACTTATTTATTTATTTATTTATTTATCTTATCCTGAAAGTAAATATGAAGTTTGGGCAGCAAGGCTACATTATTATGACATACAGTAATAACAGAATAGGTTTCTATTAACCTAATCTGAATTTATATGATGAGAACAAGATGTCACCTTAAAAATATGAAATTCTGTATTGCACAAGAGAAGACTTGAAATTAGGAATTTGGGAGTTCATATAGGAATGAATAGCTGTGACCATCCATAACTGAAAGAGAGAGAGCAACAGTTTTTTCCCTGTCAATTGCAATCCATTGGAACAGCTTATTCCATGGTTCTAGGTTTCATCCACCTTTAAAACATAAATATATAACTTTGGGGAGGTAAATCATTCACTATTTAGTTATATTTTACTTTGCGGGACATATCATTTATGCTAGGTCCCAGTTTTCTTAACTCAAAAATTTTTAGATATGAGTAAAAATGAAAATATTCACTTGCAGACATCTGATTATTTGACTATCTCTCTAGTATAATTTTTCTTTAGCTTGAAATTCTGCATTTAGTACTTCTGGTAGAACAGGTGTCTTGGTAGAAAATTCTCTTAGCTTTTCGTTATATAAAATTTCTTTATTTTGTCATCAACCTTGAAGAATATTTTTAGTAGAAATGTAATTCTGAATTAATAATTTGATTATTTTTTCCTTTTGTTATTTTTATAATGGCGTTTAACTGTTTTCTGGCCACTAAGTTTTCTGCTGAGAAGTCAGCCATAATTTCATTCCTTTTGAAATAATTTCTATAATGACTTCCTTTTTTCTTTTTGTCTGCTTTAAAGATGTTTTATCATTTACTTTTATTTTATTTTTTCTTTTTTTTCATTTTCTTTAAGAAGTTTGATTCTGATGTTTTGTGGAGTTGTTTCCTTCATATTTATCCTGCTTAAGATTATTTTCATATTCTTAACTATATAAACGCATGTCTTTAAGAAAATTTGTGAAAATCTGGATGATTACACTTTCAAATAATTTAGCTACCTTATTCTCTAGCTCATTTCTTTCTGAAACAATAATTATACATGTGTTTGACAATGTCATATAATTTCCAGGTGCTTGAGGTTGTGTTTGTCTTTTTTTTCAGTCTTTTTCAAAATAATTTTTAATTTATCAGGATGACATTGATTAGTAAAAATTACACAGGTCCCAGGTGTACAATTCTACATTACATCTTCTATGTGTTATATTATATGTTCATCACACAGAGTCAGTTCTCTTTCCATCACCATATATTTGTGTGCCTGTCCCTTCTTCCCCACCAACCTCTCCCTTTACCCTCAGGTAACAACTAAATTATTGACTGTGTCTATGAGTTTTGTTTCTTTATTCCTTTCAATTTTCAGTTAGCAATCAGACTAAATTTCTCCATCTCTTTCCCTTATTGTACCCACTCTTCCATCCTTCCTCCCATCTTAAAGAAATCCCTCTAACATTCTTTGCAGTACTTACTGGTTTGGTGGTGATGTATTCTTTTAACTTCTCCTTATCTGAGAAGCTCTTTATCTGTCTTTCAATTTTGCCTACTAGCCTTGCTGGATACATTATTCTTGGTTGTAGATCTATGGTTTTCATCATATTGAATGTTTCCTGCCAATCCCTTCTGACCCATAAAGTTTCTGGTGAGAAATCCACTGAGAATCAAATGGGTGATCCTTTATAAGTTACTACTTGCATTTCTATTGCTGTTTTTAGAATGTTCCCTTTTTCTTTAACTTTTGCCATTTTAATTATGATGTGTCTTGGTGTGTTTTTGTTTGGGATCATCTTATTTGGGATTCTCTGTTTATCCTAGACTCATATGTCTATTTCCTTTGCCAGGTTAGGAAATTTTTCAGTCATTATTTCTTCAAATAATTTCTTGATCCCTTGTTTTTCCTCTGTCCCTTCTGGCACACCTATAATTCTGATATTCTTCCACTTAAAATTGTCCCTGAGGAATCTTAACTCATCTTCATTTTTCTGGATTCTCATATCTATCTGTTCTAAATGGATGTTTTCTGCTGGCTTTTTCTGCAAATCGCTGCTTTGTGCTTCTATTTTATCTAGTTTGGTGACTTTTATTTCATTCTTCATTTCAGTTAATGTATCATTATCCCTCTCTGGTCCTTTACAATGATTTTTAAGTCATCTTTAATGCTTGCTGTCTCTCTGTTGAAATTATCATTCAGTTCCTATAGCATTTTAATAATCATTGCTTTGAGCTCTGTTTCTGATGGGTCATCTGTCCCCATGTCTTTATTTCTCTGGTTTCTCATATTTGCAACCTCTCTGGACCCCACCAGCTGCAGTTTCATTGCTTTTTGCTGCTGTTATTGGGCAGACAGAGGTCTGTGTGGGAGGGGTATTTGTGGCTTTGTTTTCTTCCTGTGGCTCTGGGGGTTATGCAGGAAGTTTGGGCATAATTGCACCTTTCTGTTCTCAGTTTGCCTCATGTGCAGATTCTGCCATGAGCCTTGTGGTCAGTCCTGTATGCTGGTCTTTTAAACTATCTTGGCTGTGGGCTGAGAAATGCATTCATGCAGCCCCCTCTCTCCTTTTCTTTTTTGGCTGGAGTGTTCATGCTGCAGCTCCTCACCACCCAGTTGCTCCCCCTCCTCTGGGAACTGGAGTGAAGTCCAGCTGCTTCAGTTTGCTGACTGGTCTGCCCCTCCTGGGGTCAAAGTGAGGTGGGTGCAGTATCTCACACCCTGCCTGTGGGCCTCCTTTCCTCTGTCCTGCAGACCAAGTGAGGTCTAGAGTGCTCTCCCACACACTTCTTCCTCCACTCTCCCCCAGTGGTAGAGTTCCAAGCAGGGACCTGCGTGGCTGCATACACACTCTTCTTTTTATTTCTCCTTTGTTTAACCCTCTGCCCACCTGTAGGTACCTTAATACAATGAGTGGGTTTCTTAGTTATAATTGTGCATTGGGTAGAGTTGTCTTGGTTGAGATATAGGTGTTAGTTGTAATCTCCAGAGGATTTTTCAGAGGTCTCTCTCATGCTGTCATTTTGTTGTGTTGGGGGTTGTATTTGTCTTTTCTTTGTTGTTTTTCTACTTTTTTTTACATTGAATTATTTCTATTGATCTATTTTTACATTCACTGTTTTCTTTCTGTTTTCTTCATTATGCTGCTAACCTCATCCATTGAAGTTTTTTGTTTGTTTGTTTGTTTTGAGATAAGGTATTTTTGAGTACTATAATTTTTTTGGTTCTTTTTGGTAGTTTCTGGTTTTCTAAGATTTCGTATATGGTTATCCATTGTAAACACTTTTTTTTTAATATCATTGAATATATTTATCATAGCTATTCTAAAGTCTTGGTGTATTAATTCCAACATTTAATTATATTACATTAGGTCTACAGTGACTCTTTTCTTTCTTGAGAAAGGTAATATTTTCCTATTTTTTAAATGTGAAATAATTTAGGATTTTAACAATTATTTGATGAATAGTATGCTATAGAGACTGTTATATTAATTTGACCTTTGTTTTCTTTTTTTTCTTTTTTAGTTTTAGCAAGCTAGTAACTTCATTGGACTTCAATGAAGTTGGGTGATATTTCAAATTTCTTTAATTATTTTTTACTTCTGGACTTCTTTGTGTCTTTCCCATACATGTGCTTATGGCTGAGCCCAAGATTTGGACAAAACTTAAAAATAGAATTTGAAGCTTTATCTCTGTCTCTTTTATTTCTAGAACTTTCTGCTTACTTTCCAGAAGTTTTGGTTATACTAAACTCTATCCTCTGGTTCCTTATGCTAGAGTATCTGTGGGCTTTGTGTGTGTGCATGCATGTGCGTGTGTGTGTGTGTGTGTGTGTGTGTGTGTGTGACTGTGTGTGTTTGAGGTTTAGCCTGTTCACAAAGAGTGGCCTTCATTCACATTCAAAGCTAGATAAAAAAGAAACTCTTTCTGTGTATTTACCTTCTTCCAAATGTTAACCACATTTTAGGTTTGCTTGCTTTTAACTTATCTTCAGTGCTTTCAGATAGTTGTCCTTTGTATTTTTTCCAGAGTTTGCAATTGTTATCTTCAGGAGTGTTAATCCACCAAGGACTTAACTCAGTGGGACCAGAAGCAGATGTCCTAATTGACTTTATTTTTATAAAAGGCTTGACCTCATTATTTTAATAAAATATTTTATGCAATTTAACTTTCACTAATGACTACTTAATCATTGGCTCAATTAAAAGTTAATGCAAAATTATAAAATTTTCTATGTATATTTAAAGAAGAAAATTTATTAAAAATTACATGCTTACGAGATATTGGAAAGTTTGAAAGAGTCAAGAGTCTGTCACTGGAATTACTGACTTAAGAACACCTGACCATAGCTAAATTCTATTGGCCAATGAAACAGTGCTGGCATTGTCATTTTTACAATGTTCTCTTAATACTCATAAAATTTGAAAACAGAAACTCTGTCTAACTCCTATAATAAACTCCCAATGCTCAGATTATTATTATTTTGCTGTTCTGTGTAAGCAATTTTGTCTTTTATTTTCACCACCTGAACAAACTTAAGCAGAGGATGAAACTGATATACAGGACATAAGAGAGCTAAGGAAGATAAATTAAACTTTTGATAATATAGTTTTTGATTCACAATTTGTGAGCAATTAATCAATTGATGTTGTGATGTATGTTCTTATATATGGTGATAAATTCCTTTTCATTTTTGTTTACTGAATTAAATTTGAGTTGGATTTTTCTACTTTTTGCAGTATGATAAAACAATTTATCCAGGAATCATTTCTAGTTTTCAGTTAAGGAATAAACTCTACCTCCTCCATTTCTTGTCAGAGAGTTGGATTAAAAAGCCTGTTAAATCAATCATGTATTGGTCCACCTTCTATTTTGTATTTTAAAAAAATCTTCATTAAATTCCATATATAGGTTTATAAAAGCATGAATCTCTCAGCCTTTTGAATTGCATCACTAACAATGGAGGTTTAAGATTTTTCAACACCATTTTTTTCTGTTATTTGGATGAAGCCAACCTAAGGAAAAAAAATTAGCACAAAAAAGTGAAGCTAAATCAAATGCAAAAAAATTACTTATTCATTCAACAAATATCTATTAAATGTCTATTAACACACTGCCCATATT
This sequence comes from Lyroderma lyra, assembly GCA_004026885.1. NCBI lineage: Eukaryota > Metazoa > Chordata > Mammalia > Chiroptera > Megadermatidae > Lyroderma > Lyroderma lyra. The sequence goes on from PVJL010009538.1 coordinate 37,489, forward strand.
TTAGAGATGAGACTAAAATTTCAGAAAAATGGAAAAATTTTCCTGTGCAGATGAGAAATAAAAATATGTAAAAGAAAAATGAATAATAAATACACATAAATTTGGGAAACATGTTAAGGAGAAAATGTCAATTATGAATACCAGTTTTTTTCAGAGGTTTTCCTTTGAGTCAAGACTCAGCATAATGCAAGTCTGAATTGAGCCATACTGGATCATGTTTATCTTAAATTTCCTAGTTATTTAAACCAATAGATTCCCTTTCTTTTTTTAAAAAAATGTTCAGCAAAACCTGGAGATGTTTAATGTAAAGCAGGAGTCTAGTTCTGGAGATGCTTGTTTACAATAACAGAGTAAATTGTTGAGTAACATTTACTTCCTATGTCAACTCCTAATACTTCATTTTAAAATTGACTTTGTTCATGGTCCATAAAGATTTGTTTTATTCAGGTGACTTTGTTTAGTACAAATTACATAGGTCCCAAGTAGATTCCCTTTTCTTATGCTAGATTGTACTGTGCTTCTCTCTCACTTGACATATCACAGTCTTCTTATGATATACTTTTAAGATTTCTTCTTTTTTATTTCCATTTTCATTTCTGTCATTTATGTGCAGAGTACATTCTGCAGAGAAACAGAACTGGGAAAACAAATAAGCAGTTGGCTCATGTGATTATGGAAGCTGAGAAATCCCAAGGCTGAGAATCAGGAGAGATGAATATATAATTCCAATTCATGTACAAAGGCCTGAGAACCAGAAAAGATGATGATGTAAACTCTAGTCTAAGTCCAAATCCATAGGCAGAAGACTAATGTTCTAGCTTGAAGACATTCAAGGAGAGAGAGAGAGAGAGAGAGAGAGAGAGAGCGAGCTTTCTTAATCAACATTTTGTTCTATTTAGGCCTTTGGTGGATTGGATGAGGCCCACTCACATTAGAGGAAGGGAATTTATTATTTTTTTTTAGTCTATTGATTAAAATGTTAAGCTCATCCAGAAATATCCTCACAGACACACCCAGGAAAAAATATAACCAAATATCTGTGCACCCCATGGCCCAGTCAAGTTGATACATAAAATTAACCATTACCTTTTGTTAGTTCCTGTATTGTACAATAATATTGAAGATTAAGTATTCTGTAACAGCTGCTTTCATTAAATCAATGCCCAAATTACCTTTTAATTTAGAAATGTTTTCTAATATTATGCACTGAAATTTTTTAATTAAATTTATTGGAGTGATATTGGTCAGAAAAATTGGACAGTTTCCAAGTGTACAGTTCTTTGTTATCTATGTGTTACATTGTATTTTCACCACCTATAGTCATTTATTTTTGCATCAGCATATATTTGATATAGCCCCACTTCCTTCTCCTCTGGCAACTACTAAACTATTGTCTATGTCCAAAATGTTTTTTATTATGATTGCTCATTTATTCTGTTCTTTAGATTCTGCATGTAAGAGAGATCATATGGTATTTGTCTTTCTCAGTCTGAATAATTTCACTTAGCATGATATCTTCTAGTTCCATCCATGTTGTTGCAAAAGATAAATTTTATTCTGCTTTATGGTTGAATAATACTCCATTGTGTAAATGTACCACAGCTTCTTTATCCAATCATTTATTGATTGCCATTTAGGTTATTTCCTTGGCTTGGCTATTGTGAATAATGCTGCAATAAACATTGCAGTGCATACAGTTTTTTAAATTAGTGTTTTGAATTTCTTTGGATAAATAACTGGAAGAGGAATTTTTAATTTTTTGAGGAAATTCCATACTGTTTTCTGCAGTTGTTGGATGAATTTGCCATCCTACTAACAGTGCAAGTGTTCCCTTTTCTCCTCATCCTTGCCAACATTTGTTGTTGGTTGATTTATTGATAAAAGCCATTCTGACAGGACTGAGGTTGTATCTCATTGTGGTTTTGATTTGCATTTCTCTGATGATTACTGATGAACATTTTTTCATGTGTCTATTGGCCATCTGTAAGTCCTCTTTGGAGAAATGTCTATCCAGGTCTTCTGTGCATTTTTAAATTGGATTGTTTGTTCTTTTGGTGTTGAGTTGTATGCGTTTCATATAAATTTTGAACATTAACTCTTTATTAGATGTCTCATTGGTGAATATTATTTCCCATTCTGTGGTATTTCTTTTTGTTTTGTCGATGCTTTCTTTTGCTGTAAAAGAAAAACTTTTTACTCTGATGTAGTCCCATTTATTGATTTTTTTCCCTTTGTTTCCCTTGCCTGAGATGATGTGTTACTGAAGGTATTGCTATGGTAATGTCTGAGAGGTTACTTTCTATATTATTGTTCTAGGAGTTTTATAGTTTTAGGTCTTATATTTAGGTCTTTTATCTATTTTGAGTTTATTTTGTGTTTATTTACACATATGGTGTAATAAGGTGGTCCAATTTCATTTTTTTGGCATGTATTTGTCCAGTTTTCCTAGCACCATTTCTTGAAAAGACTGTCTTTACCCCAATGTAAGTTCTTGATTTTTTTAAATCATAGATTATTTGGTCATATAGACATGGATCTATTCTATTCCATTGATCCATGTTTCTGTTTTTATTGCCAATATTATGCTGTTTTGATAACTCTGGCCCTTTAGTATAATTTGATGACTGGTAGCATAATTCCTCCATTTTTTTCCCCTCAGAGTTTTTGTGGTTTTCTAGATCTTTTATGGTTACATATAAATGCTAGGGTTATACATTCTATTTCTGAGAAGAATGCCATTGGTATTTTGATGGGAGTTGCATTGAATCTATAGATTGCTTTGAGTAGTATAGACATTTTAACTACATTAATTCTCCCTATCCATTAGCATGGTATGCATTTTCATTTATGTGTGTCTTCTTTAGCTTCTTTTCAGTGTCTTATAGTTTTCTGAGTACAGATCTTTTACTTCCTTGGTTTAATTTATTGCTAGGTATTTTATTTTTTGATGCAATTGTAAATGGGATTGATTTCTTAATTTCTCCTTCTGTTAGTTTTTTATTGGTGTATAAGAATGCAATTAATTTCTGGATATTGATTTTTGTATCCTGTTACTTTACTAAATTCATTTATCAGTTCCAATAATTTTTGGGCTCAAATCTTTGAGATGCTCTATGTACAGTAACATGTCATCTGCAAATAATGATAGTTTTACTTCTTATTTTCCTATTTGGATGCCTTTTATTTGTTTTTCTTATCTGATTGCTGTAGCTAAGACTTCTAATACTACATTGAACAAGAATGTTTGGTGACAATGGGCATCTTTGTCTTGTTCCTGATCTTAAGGGGAATGCTTTTAGGTTTTCCATGTTGGTATGATGTTAGCTGTGGGTTTATTATATATAGCCTTTATTAAATTAAGATATGTTCCTTTTATACCTACCTTGCTGAATGTTTTTATCATAAATGGCTGCTGAATTTTGGTAAATGATTTTTCTGTATCTATTGAAATGAACATATGATTTTTATTTTTCACTTTGTTTATGTGGGGTTGATTGATTTATGTATATTTAATCAAACTTAACTCTCAGGAATGAATCCCACCTAATCATCGTGTATGAGTTTTTTAAATTATTGCTAAATTCAATTAGCTAATATTTTGTGGAGAATTTTTGCATGTATGTTAATTAGGGATATTGAACTATAGTTTTCTTCTTTTATATTATCTTTATCTGGTTTTGGAATCAGGGTAATGGTGGCTTCATAAAATAAGTTTGAAAACCTCCTCTCTTCCTGGACTCTTTGAAATAGTTTGAGAAGTATAGGTGTTAATTCTTTTTTGAATGTTCAGGAATATTCACCTGTAAAGCCATCTGGTCCAGGATTTTTGTTTTTTTGTAAGGTTTTTTTATTACTGATTCAATTTCATTGTTAGTAATTGTCCTATACAGATTTTATTGTTCTTCGTGATTTAATTTTGGAAGTTTGTATGTTTCTAACAACTCAGCTATTTTTTCCAAATTGCAGTATTTTTTGGCATACAAGTTGTTCATAGTATTTTCTTATAATTTCTTCTATTTCTGTGGTGTTATCACATCTCTTTCATTTCTGATTTTATTTATTTCGATCCTCTCTTTTTTTCCTTGAGAAATCTGGTTAAAGGTTTGTCAATTTTGTTTATTTAAAAAAAAACAGCTCTTAGTTTCAATGATCTATTGTATTGTCTTCTTAATCTCACTTTCATCTATTTCCACTGTGATTTTTATTATTTCCTTTTTTGTGCCAATTGTAGGCTTTGTTTGTTGTTCTTTTTTCAGTTTTTTTTTAAGTGTAAGGTTAAACTGTTTATTTGAGATTTTTCTTGTTTGTTTATATGGACCTGCATTACTATGCATTTCCCTCTCAGGACTGCTTTTGCTGTGTCTCATTAATCTTGGGTAGTTGTGTTTCCATTCACATTTGTCTCAAAGTACCTTTTGACTTCTTTCTTAATCTCATTGTTGATCCATTAATTGTTTAGTAGTATGTTGTTTAGCTTCCTTGTGTTTGTGGACTTTTCAGTTGTTTTGTTTTGTTTGTTTGGTTTTTTTTTGTAATTGATTTCTAGTTTTAGACTGTTACAGTCAGAGAGGGTACTTGATATGATTTTAATTTTCTTAAATTTATTGAGGCTTGTTTTATGGCTTACCATGTGGCCTGTCTTGAAAAATGTTCCATGTGGGTTTGAAAAGAATGTATATTCTGCTGCTTTTGGGTGTAATTGCCTAAAAATATCAATTAAATCTATCTACTCTAGCATCTCATTTAAGGCCACTCTATTCATGTTGATTTTCTGTCTAAACGATCTCTCCATTGGTGTTAGTGGGGTGTTAAAGTCCCCTACTATGATTGTATTACTATTGATACCTGCCTTATGTCAGTCAATATTTACTTTATTTATTTAGGTGATCCTATGTTTGGTGCATAAATATTTACAAGAGTGATGTCTTCTTGTTGGACTGTTCCCTTTATTATAATGTAATGTCCTTCTTTGTCTCTTGTTACAGTCTTTGTTTTAAAGTTTATTTTGTATGATATAGGTATTGTTACCCCAGCTTTTTTCATTTCCTTTTGCACAAAATGTCCTTTTTCATCCCTTTACTTTCAGCCTATGTGTATCTTTCCTTCTAAAGGAAGTCTCTTATAGACAATATATGCCTGTCTTGCTTTCTTATTCATTCTGCTACCCTATGTCTTTTGATTGAAGAATTTAGTCAATTTACATTTAAAGTGATTATTGATAAGTACATAATCAATGCCATGTTATTATTTATGTTTTTTATTTTCTTTTGTTTGTTTTCTCATTTCTTGTGCTTAAAGAAGTCCATTTATCCCTTAGCTTTGTCTTTGCTGGGTAGTTCTTTATCTCTCTTTCAACTTTAAAATAGCCTTGCTAGGTAGAGTAGTCTGTTGCAGGCCCTTGTTTTTTATTACTTTGAGTGTTTCCTGCTATTCTCTGTGGCCTGCGAAGTTCCTATTGAGAAATCTGTTGGTAACCCTATGGGAGTTTTCTTGGAGGTAGGTGTTGCCTTTATCTTGCTGCTTTTAGGATTTTCTTTTTGTATTTAATCTTTGTCATTTTAATTAGGATGTGTTTTGGTGTGTGCTTATTTGGGTTCATCTTGATTGGGACTCTCTGTGCTTCTTGAGTTTGTGTTCTTTGTCCAAATTAAGGAAATTTTCAGTCATTATTTTTTAAAATAGTTTCTTGATCCCTTGCTCTCTCTTCTTCTTCTGGTATCCCTATGATCTGATTATTGTTACAATTGACATTGTCCCAGATGTCTTTCAAGTTATCCTCATTTTTTAAAACAATTTTTTTCTCTTTACTCTACCATTTGGGTATTTTCTGCTACCTTGTCTTCTAGATCTTTGATTCAATTTTCTGCTGCATCCAACCTGTTGTTGATTCTTCCTTGTATAGTCTTCATTTCAATTATTATATTCTTCATTTCAGATTGGTCATGTTTTATTGTTTCAATATCTTTCTTTATGGTTGCTACCTCTTTGTTGAAGTTTTCATTAAGTTCCTTAAGCATTCTTATAACCTGTTTTCTAAACTCTTATTCTGAGAGGTTAATTGTCTCTATTTCATTTAATTCTATGTCTGGTGGTTTCTTATGTTCCTTTATTTGGGATGTGTTTTTCTGTTTTCTCATTCTGGTTTCTTCTCTGTGTTTTCTTCTATGCAGTTGGTATATCTCTTATTACTTTTAGTGGTTGCTTGGTGGCCTTATGCAGTATGTGTCCTGTGTGGTTTAATGGTGTAATCTCTTTAATCTCCTGTGTGAGTAATCTAGGATTGCTTCTTGAATATGTTGTGTGTATTCTACAGTTGAAGTTGAGTGGTATGCCCCACACAGCACAGTGTTAATTGTCCAAGAGTAGTGCCAAAGTAACACTGAAAGCTTCCTCATATACTGCAGACAGTCACTTTTGCTGAAGTTCACAAGAAAGTCTTTCCTCATTAGTAAGGTGAGACTGATCACTCGACTACCTAGAGTGCCTCCCTGCTGACAGTGCAAGTCTCTAGGGGGCCTGTGTTCACTCCCTTCAGTCAGTCGTGGACAGCCTTTCCTGTTTCATATTGAGAAAAATAAGAAACAGGAAAGAAAAAAACACCAACTAAACAAAAAACTACTAGGACAAGGCTGTTTTCTCTGCCACCCTGAGTGTCCTACTGGGTGTGTGGAACAGAGCTCTAGGTGATCTCAATGAAATTTTAGGGTGTCAGTATATTTTTGGGGGTGAGGTCTTTTAAAAAGAGTTATGCAATTTTCTTATCCCCTGCAGCTGCCCACTTGGCTTCCATGAAGCTGGTAGGGTGAGGATGGGTGCTTGGAAGCCTAGAGCATCCTAGAGTATGTAGTATAAGGGGCGGTGGACATGGTTTTCAGGTGTGTAGTGAGCATGTGTGGATTTTGTTTGACCAGTGAGGTCTCAGAGTTGGTCTTTTGGGGAAAGGAAATTAAGAAGAAAATGGTGTCCTCTTGTCTGCAACATGTGTGGCATGTTCTGCAGTCAAACAAGGAAATCTTCCATCCACTTCTCTGAAAACCCACAGCTCAATCCTTTCTCGTATGACTCTGTTGCCTCCAGTGATGCCATGCCCCACTGAACAACAGTGTGGTGAGTGACCAAGCCTCTGCACAAACCCCACAGGAAAGCACCTGGACTTTCAGTCAACCTCTGTCCCACTTGAACAGATAGACAGAATTCCGGATGATTTTAAATGCCAGAGGTAATGGGTTTCCCTTTCTCCTACATAGGGCTCCTGGGCTGTGGTGGGTGGAAGCCCTGCATGGGCTCAGTACCCCTCACTTTTCTGTGGGGTCCCCCATGCATGAGGTTTCCCTCCCAGAGCTCTCTCACTATCGTTGGGTTTGAGGTAACCTCATTTTCTTACCAGTCTCTATTGGGCTTCCTTCTCTATATCCTAAGCTTTTGATGTTTTGCTCAGTCAGTCCTCCAATGCTTCCCAAGGTTAACTACTCCCCTTTCTATCTGCAATCTTGCTGTGATCTGGGGGGTTGCAGATGCAGTGTCCACCTAATACTTTTCATTGATTTCTTCACCAATTTTTTTCCCTTTACTTTAATACAATGCAATATATATTTATTTATTTTCCTTACTTTTTGGGATAAAAAGAGGAGTGGTGAAAATAAAGATCTTGACAACTTTTAGCTCATAGAATCCTAATGAATGTAAACACAAATATTATCATTGATTTTCTATAGCAAATGTTATATAATAATTAAAGTCTATGTCTTGTATTATGCATATGACATACTTGGGAGTGTTGGCTGATTACACTGAAAATGCCAATAAACTTTTATACTAATGTGGTCTTGGTGGTTTGGGGATAAAGTCAATGGGGGTGATACATAGCACTTACAGATAAAATTTCCCGGGAATAGAGTCTCAATTTGAGTTTTGTTCATAAACTTTTCTCTGAATATGGAATTAAAAGATATCTAGGACTAGTTCTTTGCTTTCATTTATTGTGGGGAAAATGAAATGGCTCTGACTCTTTCACTGACTTCTGCCAAATGACACATACCTGTTATACAACCATGACTGCACTTTCCCAGGTGACAGCCATTTTGTTGTTTATGTCCCTTATGAGCTCACTTCTTGGCTGCCTGCTACTTTTGTTCTCCTGCCTATATAAGGGGATGGAACTCTCTGGGAGGGAGCTATAAGCTATTGGGAACTCTCAGATACCATTTTATTGCTGCTTTGCTTCTGAAATAAAGGCTATGTTTAAGTTGCCTGCGGTTTCTTTTATTCTTCTTCACTCTCCCAAGATCTAAAGTGAACCTCCTTGGCCTCGGTCATTTGCAATGCATTCATGAACCATATTTTGATATTGAAATATGTTTTATATTATATTCATTGGAAACCTGAGTTTAAACTTTAGTAAAAAGGAGTGACTATGTTTTTCCTGGAAAAGTATCATCAAGTACATGAGAATGAGAGAAGAGACAGCTTCTGAGTCTACAACAATTGCGTCAAGAAGTGACTCTAGAAATGTGATTAACTACAGTATTTTTCAGATTTATTCCTGCTCTGAAGCTTCAGAGTTCATTAAACAGGTTTTTTTAAAAGAAGTTTTCAGTACCAAGGCTGAGGACTTGGCCAACACCCAATGGCGGAATGCTTGTTCAGGAAGATACCATTGAGCTGACCAAATGACTAAGAAACCCAGAAATTTAGTAGCTATTAGGAGGACTCTTGTGCACATTTGAAAATTGCTTGAAGAATCAATAGGTTCTGTAATATTTGTGTGGGTAGCTTCTGAAAATGATATAAATAGAAAGAAAATTTTGAGTCAGGAATCACCTTATTTGAAAGTTTCTACTGCTCTGAGGGCCACTACTGAAGACTGCTAACAGAAATATTTGCAGAATCTGCATCAAATAAAGTTAGGTGCTAAGTGCCTTCAATTCTCTCTGACAACTCTTTGTGAGTTATTTATGACTCACAAGCCAGTATAGAGATGGTGGGTTTTTAAAAATTATCTCACTCTAAAAGAGGAGGCCCCACCATAAACAGTTATCTGATTCAGCTGACTCATTTTCCTATAATAACCCTACCCCCCACTGCCTGGAACTAGTGATGATTCTGCTGATTCATTTCACCTGTAACAACCCATCACTGCATTAGGACTACCAGTCAAAAGGTCACATGGTTGCTCCTTTAAGCTTGTAAGTCCTCTAAAAGGACAGGACCAGAGTGCATTGAGGACTTTGGTGATTTTAGACTTTTGTCTGCTGTAGCTCTGGCCAAATAAAGAACCTCTTCCTCTTCTATCCTTTTTGTTCAGGTGATTCTTTCTCTCTGTTGGGACTAGATTCTTGCAACAACTGAGGAGGTAGTATAACAATTTACGGAAAACTTGAAGGTCTAGAATTTATGTTGACTGAGTCCAGCAACAGAAAGCATGACATTTAACCTCATCTCACAAAGAATATAAAAAAACGGTGGCACACAAAGGTAGGACAGGTATTTAATCACTCTTTTCTCCAACCTCACAGCCTCACTCTTCTGTCTTGGGTCAGACTATTGGAGAATTGCAGGAAAGAATGGGGATAATTAGGGGACTAGTGATGCTTTCTAAGATTTTATCCATAGATTTTAATCCTATTCCTTATCTTTGAGACAAACACTTGAATTGAGATCTTTTCATCTCTAGGAATCTCAGAAAAAGCAGAGTATCACCTCTGTGACCTGAACCTAAACACTCCATGACTTTTCTTCAGTCCTCAAATCTTATCTTTGCTGTTGTTCCTTTCTCACACTACATTCCATTGCACCTCTCCTTAGTGCAGAGACTGCATTTTCCTGGTTCAAGTGAAACTAAACTAGAAGAAAAAAAGGGTTTTTCTTCTTTTGCAGTAATGAAGCAAGACTTTATTTGTCTTAGTGGAGCCCAAAGAAGAAAAGGACTTCTCCCTCACATAAAAGACCTCAGAAAAATCAGCTCTACTGTAGTACAGGTTATCCACTACTCACTGTCCTTAATTTGCAAAAGCCTTCAGCTCCTAATGAACGACCAGGCCACCTGGGACTAATTACCAGCTAGTTGTCAATGCCAGTTTTTCTTTTCCTGTTTCCTTTTTCTTTTATTGGACCTGTGAGATTTTTGGGTCCATGGTGTTTTCTGCATCCTCTTTACTCATTTAAAGAAAGATTAAATGGTGCCACAAAATGCTACTATAATGGATCCCTGGAGTTTAGAAAAGCATAAATATTAACCAGCATGTTGGGGCCACAACTAATAAAAGACAAAAGTTCATCAGTGATGCTCTGGGAGACACTCAGAATTCTCAGCAGAGGGAAGAAAATACACAGTTTTGGGCCTTGAGGTGTCTGTATTAGAAAAAAAGAGCCATTTCAGAATAAAAGTAATAGTAATCATATTAATTTTTGTGTCCTATTTGATTAGAAGATTTTGGGGTTTCACAGGATTCTTGTAGCTATGTGCTAGAAAACATAGAGAAATAACCCATTTTGGGTTATTTTGTATGGAAAATTGAGTGAAGATAGTGTTTATAGGTACTGATAGAGAAGTACCAGTTACTAATGATAATTTTAGAAATGTTCTAATTATCTCTTAAGCTTTATTCTACCTAGTTAGTGATGGGGAAAGAAGCACATACTAGGAGAACAAGACACAAATATACATGGTAGCTTGAAAAAATGGAGGATAGTATAAGGTTTAAGGGGAAATAAAATAAAATATCATCAACTGAGTTGAAATTGGCACAGGAGTAGATTTAAACAAACACCATAAAATATGCTCCCTAGAGCCCATGAAACTGATTCTCTCTATATAAAACATCTGTGAAAGACCAGTTTCCTCAGGAAGTCTTCCCAAGATAATTGAAAAAGAAGGGCAGATACTTATAACTCCTTGCCAAGAATGACATTTTAACATTTAGTTTATTCAGCTTCTATTCTTGAATGTCACATGAAAATATTTTCTAGTGGCAATAATGTACTAGAAAAATCTAATAAGCAATGAGGAAATATAAGAACTGAGTGTGTAACTGATACATCTTTCTTTATAGACCTTCTGCTCTATTTAGACCTCACTATCCTAACTTCTGTGGACAAATTACCTACTGTGTAAGCCTTGGAGATGGGAGCTGATGAGGTAAATAAATAACATTCTCCAGGGAAGAGACTGGGTATGTGTTTTGCTAACCATAGGATTGTGAAAGCCAGAGTAAAAATAATATATAAAGCAATAGCCCATGCATTTATAACTGGGGTCTGGTTCATGTCACATTTTCTGGGTTGTGTGACAGATTTATATGTGGGTAATATAATTATAATATACAATGTGATTTGATAGTTTGTGGGCTAGATCCCTTTTCTCAGATTTCTCCTTATAAGACTTAAAATTCCACCATCCTTTTCATGAGCTTGAATAATGACTTCTGCAGATTCCATTTAAAAAAACAGATATTTGGCAATAAGAGAAGGAAAAGTTTTTTTTGCTCTAATTATTCTTGGAGAGCAAAGTAGTCAGAGGTTGCAATTTCTATTTGGGTAATCAAAAATAGATGAAAAGTGGATAAAGGTTTTCCAGATGAAGGAAAAAGAATGGGCAAAAGCACAGAGGTGAGAGGCTACACAATGAAAAATCATCTTATTGTGGAAAAACTACCTTGATCCATTTGTGGAGAGGAGAGAAAAGTTGGTGAAAAAGATAGCTATTTAGCATCATTCCTGCTAAGAATGATACTTTGCTTATTTAGCCTAAGAAAATTATGTAATATAGACAGTAAATATGCTTATTAAATTAACATATTTATTAATTTAATGTATCAATAAATTAGCACATTAATTGATGAATAGATTAATAGAAATAGTGACTTGTCTATGCAGAAAGCATGTCAAATCTACCCATTAGTCTACTGGTTACTTAGCTCCACTTAGATAGAAAAGCAAAACTGATACTTCTCTTTCAAGTTCTCTCAAAAGTGAGGGAACTCAAAGTGAAAACATTCAGAGATGATATGGATGAAAGAACTATACTTCAAATGTGTAGGATTAGCAGTCAGTTCATCTCTTGAATTGAGCTACATTAGCTTAAAAAAGGTTCACTTTGTAATCTACTTCTGTGCCTTTATTTTCTTCAATTATTTTATTGTTTTTAATTTTTTATTACTCTATTAAATTAAAATTTGATTTTATTTGAAGTAAGGATGAAAGGATTTCTCTATCCTTTAGCAAGCAGAAATTGTTGGAGGTGAAACTCCATGAAATCAGGTATGCCCAATGCAATGATGGGTTCTGTTAGAAATCCAAGAAAAATGTGAAGAGACACAATGACTGAAACTGAGGAGAGATATAATAGATTAGATTTTCTTTTTTTTTAAGTTTAAGACTACAATTGCAACAGAACTCTAAATCAAGTCCATCTGCAGAAATGTAGGCAGTCAGTAAAATCAATGACTAACTTGTGAGAACTTTATATTTCTCTAAAGCTACTCAAAAAAAAAAAATCTCAGGTTCCTTCCAACTCCTTTCTATCAACTTGATAAAATAGGTTGTATAATTAGGAGAAGAAATGAATATGCACAAATAAGAGTTGTGTGTAAATGCTGATCCAATAATTTGTGAAAATAGTATAATAGGGTTTAAAACAAAAAATAAAATATTAGGCAGAGATATGTTTAAAGTACATTCAAAAGGAAACTAAAGAAAAACTAGTACTCACTGGAAATTAAAAAATTGTAGCAAATACTGACATTTATTAAAAGCTTATAATGTACATATGCTCTGCTAAGTGCTGTAATTTTATAAGAAACCTAGGAGATGAAAAAATTGAGGCATGGAGGGTGACACAGATAATAAATGGCACAATTAGGGTTGTTATACAGAAAGTTTCCCAATATATTTCTTCTCTAATTGTTATTCAAAGTAGTCAATGTAAAAAAATTACTAAATACTAAAAGAGATACAAAAGTGGCACTGAAAACAGATATAATCTGAGGTTTTGAAACAATTCCATAAATTGACATGATCTATAGGGCATTTCCTGCTGGCCTTAGTCCTTCCCCCTTCTCTTATTTATTGTTTCTCAATTCGTAGTGGATAAACAATCTGTTTCTTAATTTCTGTTCTATGTAGGTCAACCTCAGAGGTCGAGTCAACTAAGCTCATTTCTCCTTTCACATAGTTCTTGGTGATGGGATTCTCCAACCTTGGAGCAATCAAGCTCATCCTTTTACTATTTTTCTCTGCTTATATCTGATTACCCTGAGTGGGAACATCACAATTATTACTGTCATCCACCTGGATTGCAGCTTCCACATAGCTATGTATTTCTTTCTAGGGACCATCTCCATATCTGAGACATGCTATATCTTTGTCATCCTCCCCAAGATGCTCATCAATTTGTTTTCTCTGCTCAGAACAATCTCTTTTATTAACTGTGCCACTCATATGTTCTTTCTTGATTTTGCTGTCATTAATTGCATGCTGCTGGGGGTAATGGGTTATTATCACTATGCTGCCATTTGTCATCTACTTTGATACACTATCTTTATGAATTGGTAGGTATGTGAACCACTGGCAGCCATTTGTGCTGTAGTTTTCTTTTCTCACTGTAGGCTCCCTGTTAGTCTTTGAACTCCCTTTCTGTGTCCCTAACAAGATCAACCACTATTTCTGTGTCATCTCACCAGTTATCCAGCTTGCCTGTACTGATACCTACATCAAAGGACAAGTTATCTTAATTGGTGGAGTTCTAGCATTCATGGTTCTACTGACTTTCATTAGCATCTCTTACTGCTTCATTGTTCACACCATCCTAAGGATCCCATCAGCTGAAGGTAAGTGAAAAGCCTTCTCCACTTGTGCCTCTCATCTCACAGTAGTCATTGTCCACTATAACTGTGCTTCCTTTGTGTACCTGCGACCATCAGCCAAGTGTTTATTCAGCAAAGATAGGCTTGTGACAGTGACCTACACAGTTGTGACTCCATTATTAAACCTCATGATGTATATAGCCTTAGAAAAACAGGTGTTTAGATGGCCATTAGAAAAGTGATTGGCAGGGGAGGATTTTTATCTTAAAGCTCTACAATAAGAATACTTCACATTTATGAAAACACTCATTCTGAGGACAAAGAAATAATCACAATGCTGATGTCACTGTTGTCTTCTATTTCTATAGCACTTTCTAGCCTCATCGTGCAAGCTTCTCCATGGTATTATTTTGATAGGCTTTATGAAGTGCAACCTTAACATTGTGTTAATTGTTAATTATATCCAAGTTTCGAACATTCTTAAACTTGCACAAGTTGGTATTTTGATTTTTTAGAATACTTAATTAAGAAAAAATTTAGTATTTTTTATGAAGGATAAGTAACATATTGTGAATGGTAATTTAGTATAAAATGTTCAGCTATCACAATTTTTTATTGGTTTAGAAATATCTTAGCAGGATCCTTTACAAAAAAAGGAGAAAATGAAATGAATCTAATTGGTAACCAAAAGCTACCAGTGTAGGAAAGGACCCAAGGCTATTGTTCTGTCATTCCAAGAGATTCACCTGCAACATTCTAGCCTCTAATTAACTTCTAAATAAACAGTCATACAACTGTTAAATATCTCTAAGTGTTATAAAGTTCCACCTTTATATATCTTCTTGCTTTTGGTTCTATTTATTGTCACTGGAGATGCATAGCTTGTATCTAATATTTCACTTGCACAGCAGCAATTCAAGTATTTGAAGATGGAACATATTCAACTCAGCTGATGACTCCTTTGATCTTTATGACATACCAGAGTTTACAGATCCCTCAAAATCCTGGTTATCTTTCTCTGTATTATTCTTGAGATACTTTCAATTTTGTGAAGACTATTATTCAAATGAATCACCAGGAAATAGGTGCAACACTTCAGGTGACTTAGGGCACTTTGGTTGTTTCCATGTTTTGGCCACTGTGAACAGCGCTGCAATGAACATTGGGGTAGATAAGTCTTTGCGGACAAAGGTTTTCAAGCTTTTTGGGTAGATTCCCCAAAAGGGATTTGTTTTGCTTTGATCCTTTGGTTAGCTTAGTCAGGGATTTGTCAACTTTACTGAATTTTTTTCAGTTAATCAGGTTTCTGTTGCATTAATTTTTTCTATTTCTTTTTGTTCTCAGTTTCATTTAGTTCTGCTCTTTTATTATTTCTTCCTCTTTTTTTCTGACTTTGGTATTTTTCTGTTGGTTTTTTTTTTTTTTTTAGTTTTTTAAGATGAGATAAATATAAATTTACCTCTAATAAGAGCTTTCATTGCATCTCAGTAATTTTAATATGTTGTATTTTATTGTCATTAGTTTCTAGTACTTTTAAATCTTTTAATTTTTTGATTAAATCATTTTTAATATCATGTAGTTAAATTGTCATGTATATGTGATTTTTTCCTGATTTCTTTTTGCAGTTGATCTCTAATTTCAAGGCTTTGTGGTCTGATAATACCCTTGATATGACTTTGATTATTTTGTATTTGCTGAAGCTAGTTATGTGTCCCAGCATATGGTCTATACTTGAGAATGTTTTATGTGCATTAGAAAAGAATTTATAGTCTTATGTTGTAGAATGGAGTGTCATATAAATGTCAATTATATCCAATTGCTATAATTTATCATTTAGAGCTGATATTTTCTTATTTATTCTTTGTTTGGACAATCCGCCCATGGCTGTCATGAGTCTGCTTATGTTCCCTACTTTGTGTTTTTTCAGGTTTTTTTTTTTCAAATCTGTTAGTAGTTGTTAAATTTTTGGTTTCTTCCTGATTGGGGACATATATATTGAGTGTCATGTCTTCTTGTTGTTGTATTGCCCTTTTTACCATTATGAAGTGTTCTTATTTACCTCTTATTACCTTTTTGGTTCTGAAGTCTGTTCTCTCAGAAATCAATATAGCAACTTCTGCTTTTTTCTGGATGCCATTTTCTTGGAGTATTGTTTTCCACCCTTTTGCTCTGAGTCTATGTTTGTCCTTGTGGCTGAGGTGTGTCTCTTGGAGACAGCATATGAATGGATTTTGTTTTTTAACCCAGTCTGCTACTCTGAGCTTTTTTATTGGTGAGTTCAATTCATTTACATTTAGGGTGATGATTGATATATAAGGATTTCCTCTGGCAATTACTTTCTCCTTTTTTATTTTTTTCTTGTCCCAATGCTTTTCTGATTATTTTGATTTTTATGTCAGGTCAAATAGTGTCCTTCAATATTTCTTGAAATGCTGACATTTTGCTGAGAAATTTCCTCAGAATCAATATGTTTGGAGGGATCTTTATTCTTCTTTCATATCTAAAGGATAACTTTCCTGGATAAATTATTCTTGACTGGTAGTTTCTCTCTTTTAATAATGTTTTGAATATTGGTTTCCATTCCCTCCTGACTTGTAGAGTTTCTACTGAGAAGTCTGATGGACTTTCCTATAAAGTTTATAATAGTTTTTCTCTGGCTGCCTTAAGAATTCTCTCCTTGTCTTTGATTTTTGACATCTTCAGTATAATAAGCATTGGAGAAGGTCTGATAGAGTTCAGGTAGTTAGAAGTTTTGTTTTCTTCTTAAATTTGGGGTTCCAGTTTTTCCATAGATTTGGAAAGTTCTCATTTACTATTTGTTTAAATAAGTTGTGTGTGGATTTATGTTCTGCCACTTCTGGTACTCCTATTATTCTAATTTTTGTTTGTTTGTTTGTTTTTAATGATGTCACAAATTTCTTGTATAGCCCTCTCATTTCTTTTGATTCTCAAATCTCTCTCTTCTTCTTTCTGTGACATTTTAATGTACCTATCTTCAATATTACTAATTCTTTCCTTTATCTGACCAGCTCTATTTCAAATTCTAGTGAGTATATTTCAATTCTTTTATTGTTTTGGTTATCCTCAGAATTTCTATTTGATTCTCTTTTATAGTTTTAATTTCTTCATTAAAATGTTTTCTTGCTCACAGATTTCCTTTCTAAGATAATTTAGCTGTGTCTGAGTACTCTGCCAACATTCTTTAAGCTATCTGATTATGTTAGGAAGTGCAATTTTGAATTCTGTGCCATTAATATCATATATTTCCAAATCTATAAATTCCTTTTCTGGGGATTTTTTATTTTCTTTCTGAATCACTTTGAACCCTAGGTGCTTATTGTATTTGATGTGTTTCTTTTCCTGGGCATATGTTTTTTTCCCTGGCAGACATCAAACAATATTTTCTGTTGGTTATTTGGTGATCTCACTCTGAAAGTTTTCCTGTAAGGTGGGTTTTACTTTCTTGACTCATTTGCCTTGGTCTTGATGCTCTTGCTGTGCCTTCTCTTTAGAAAAATGTGGTGGGTAATGGTATGTTTTATCTCTGAGATCAGTGCAGAGAAAAGCTGTTGTGCCTTTGTTCTGAAGTTTTCCTGAGCCCTCCTGCATGTTTTTGCAGAAGCAGGCTTTGTTGGGAGGAGATCAGGTATTTTTGATCACAGGGTAATGGCAGTTTGCTTTTTTCAGCTGGGTGTAAAGCAGGTGCTAGGTGGAGTTGGAAGGCAAGCTTTGGGAGAGAGTTAGGGGAAGCAGCCAAGCTCTTTGGTTCTATAATTTTTGCCTGGGTGAGACAGTGCTGGTTACTCCATGTTTGTTCCCCTGTGTGCTGGCTCCATTGTTCTTTGTTTATAGATCACCAGGCGAACCTGGTTTGATGTGTGCCAAGAGCACCCAGTGGGACTGAGTGGGCTGGAGCACACTGAAGCTAAATAGCACCAAGCCAGCCTGGGGTAATAGGCACAGTACACAATGGACACTGAGCACAGCAGGAAAGCTTGGGTTGGCTCACCTCACTGAGAAGTCCTGTGCCAAAACAAAAGAACTCTGGGGAAGTCTTTATTATTATTATTATTATTATTATTATTATTATTATTATTTTATGGGGGGGGTAAGTTTGTGAAGCTTTGATACTAAATTTGGTAGAAGTCACCAATGAAGAATTCTGGGTCTGGTCTTTTTTTTGGTGGGAAGTTTTTTTTTTATTACCAATTTAATTTGGGGGAGGCTATATGTCTACTCATATTTTCTATTTCTTTTTTAGTTCACTTCAATAGCTTGTATATTTCTAAGAATTTGTTTAATTCATATTTAGGGGATCTAATTGTCGACATAAAAATATTTACAATATTACCTTATACTATTTTTTATTTCTGTGGGTCAATAGTAACATTCCCCTTTTCTTTTCTGATAGTATTAATAGTAATTTGAAGTTTTCTTTCTTTTTCTTTGGCCAGTATAGCTAAAGATTAATTTTGTTGATCTTCTCAAAGAACTAACTTTTAGTTTTGTTAATTTCCTCTATTCTTTTTCTATTCTCTATTTCATTATTTTAATTAATTTCTTCCCCCAACTTTAGTATTTTTTCAATATTTTTTTGTTTGTTTGTTTGTTTTTGTATGTGGGTAGTTCCCTGGCTGGGAATCGAACCCAGGCCGCAGCATTGACAGTGCCAGTGCTGAAGCCTTAAGCCACTACACCATCAGGGAACTCCAAGATTTTTTTTTAATTCATTTTTATTGTTAGACTTGTTGGGGTGACATCTGTTAGCAAGGATTACATAGGATTCAGGCATACAATTCTACAGTGCATTGTCAACTTGATGTATAATAAGTTCACCACCTAATGTGACTTCTCTTTCCATCACCTTATATTTAGCTTCCCCCCTCCTCTCCCACCCCCTCCCCTTTCTCCCCTCCCTAACCCACTCGTCCCCAAATAAACATTAAA